>CAXIPT010000143.1:4283-33357 GCA_964030475.1 Tethya wilhelma
TTAACCCCCCCCCCCCCCCACTGAAAAACAGAAAATAAAACAGTAGAGCTTTGATTTTTGAACTCGCAATTATCTGAACAGAGCTGCAAGGTCAAATTTCAGTCAATTAGAACAAATCCGAACGGATTCCGCCATCTTTTCAAGCTTAAGGCTTAGGTAAACATGCACACAGCCACCATTATTCAAGTTTGATTGGAAAAAATACAATCTACCAGTGTTCTGAGGTGCAAAAGAGCTAGTAAAACTATCATAGCTAATGCTATAGCTGCAAGAACAAACGTAATTTTATCGCTTCAGTTACCAAAAAATTTTTAGCTTTCCTAATGCTGGAGAATAGCCTGTGCCCCGAGGTATTCAAATACATAGAGTTTCTACTCTAGTTGGTTCAGTTAGATGTGGTACAAGCAAAAGACTGATCATAGAATCCATACTTACATTATATCTTGTAAACAAGGACTTTCCCAAATGAGGTACTAACTGCCTACATTGAAAGTTTGTCAATTATTTCCAACCTGGTAAGTTGATATACCGTATGCAATATACCTTTTAACGTGAACCAGATTCCCCTTATCGGTGGATAGAAGTCCAAGTAGATACTTAAGTGCCACAAATGTAGCAGTAAAATAGAAATTAATAATACAGTAAACATCTGAATCAAACAATACTGCCATTGAACACCCAGGTTTGTTCTTTGAATTATTCAGAAATATATATCAGGACTATCCTTTATATACAGTAGAACAGGTTCTTCAAAAGTGCTATTGAATTTACTTGCATGTGGCAATGCAGGTAACCACTAAAAACATGTCAAACTAAGATTTTCGAGTTAGACTTCGAACAAACAACCTATGAATGCAAACAAAACTTATTGTGCAACTGGTGCACTACTCAACTAATGAATTTAAACGAACAAGGCAATGAGAAGGTTGTGCTGAGAAAGTACAATAGTGGACCAATAAGAATACATAGTACTGACTATATTATATTGGAGTTCAAAGACTATAATTACGTACAAATCACTAATAATAAATATACTAAAATTGAAGACAATTCAATTGTGTCTGAAAATATTTTCAGAAAAATCAGAGATATAGCTTTCCATCAAAGGAATAGTTAGATAGGATTGATAATAATGCAGCATCTAGATGTGGTGGCATCAAAAGCCATGGACAACTTTATTCTAATGTTAGACATTATAACTCAACACTCATTTTCTTTAAGTTACCAGGATACCGTTTGTATTTTAATTAAACGAAAAGAAATTTTTTCATCAAAATCAGTATCAGTTTAGATCAAAATAACGGAGAAATGGACATAAAAATTTCGATGTCAAACATGCATATATAGACATAGATAGGTCAGTTCATCTTTGATTTAGTGCTTTCAGAGCTTGTTTATTATACTGACTAGGGACTGTCGAATAAGAGTTTTTGTGGAATACTACTTTGTAAAATGAACAAAACACTTTTACAGTGAGCAGACCACACCCTCAGCATAAGTCGTGAATCAACAAACTTAAACCATAATTATTTTCCAAGTAAGGAAGCTTCGCTAGACCCTCACAATTACAGTTGTATTTCTGCGTGTCTGCCTTGATTCACTCCACTAAATTTGTGAGTAGTATAAATTATAGCTGAACTAGTGTGTAAAATCTCAGCACTGTGCAATGAGCGACTTTTGCTAACTACTGAATAATGCATGTGCAGTGCGGTCTTGCAATTAATTTGCCTGTATCCCGGAACCTTAAGAACACAGGAAGATGTATGGTGGAGTAATAGCATTATCAAACCACAGACTAGCTTGTTATAACGTTCACAGAAAACAAAGCTGGTGGAAGGAGCTATTTATGTTGCAGATTCAGGGTATGTCAAAAATGACCTTCCATAATATCAACAACACAGCTAGGGAAGCATGCAGGTAATGAAATATATGGAGGATGGCCATACAACAATTTTATTAGGTGTATTTGTTCCCCAATCATTTTACTTAATGTTTTCCCAACTGAGCAATTACCCAGTATTAGAATACTGTATAGCAGGAATTTTTCGTGGGGGAAAATTTTTGTGTATTAGTTTTGAATAGAAATTCGCAGGCAAAATTTTCGTGGATTGTGTCTCAACATTACGTGACGACCTCATACCTTGCAAATTTCGTGGGGAAAAATTTTCGCGGAAAGCTGCCAAACCGCGAAATTCACAAAAATTTTCCTCGACAAACATGATTTCTGGCTCTACGGTATGTACCATTAAAAGCAGCATCCCCAAGTTATGTGGGAGTGTGAATCAGTGTGATAGAGTGTGAGCATATGAGTGCATGCATGTTAGTATGCACATGAGAGAGCGTGACTCCTTACGTACCTTTCCACATGCTTTCATTGAGCCATCTCCAAAGATAAGAAATGAGCCGTGAATACTGACCAACTTTAACCTGAGCAATAGAACAGAATAAGCTCAATAGAGACATAAGTGTGCAAGCTAGAATACAAATACCATTTTGCTGGAAATAGATGGTCAAAAAATTTGACAGTTTGCTCCGCAGAACGTAAAAAATAATTATTGACCAGTTTAAATTTGACAATGATTTGCACATTTGCATAGTACAAAGTCATTCATATACGGCACCCAAAATAATATAATTGGCGAATTTAAATTTGACTATTTGGACTTTGACCGTCAAACCGTCAAACTGTCGAATTAAAATCCCCATCAATATTTCCATCTATACGGTATGCAAACTCAGTACACAAGTATGAAGCTATACAAGCTAGTATGACTACATGCAAATCAAACATTTACAAATGGCCATCCTTACCATTCACTTGTACACGAAGCTTTATGGAATCTCTCGCCGGGCCATGGCCATTGACTCTATGGCTGACTGCTGCTACTTCCAAAGGGTCTTAGGCATACATGTGCTTTGGTGGCTTTACAGAGGAACCGGGCATTAGTGGAGAAGAAAAGAGGGTTGTATATAGGCCATGCAGTGACAAGAGGGGAAGATGTACTGAGAGAGTGTGTGTGAGAGAGAGAGTGTGGGGAGCTGAGGACATGTTGGATCACATTCACTTGAATTTCAAGTTAAGAACTCGACACCAGTATGGAGAGTACGCATGCCACTATTATAAATTATAAGTTGGAGCTATAAATACTTTAATACACCGTGTATTAGTCTACAGCACAAGTCAACACACCGTCACTAGTAAGTCTCCTCAGTCAATCGGAGTGGGTGACGGTTCAAACCTCCCCTTGGAGTCTAGCCAGGGTCTGGCTCGTCTGAAGACCTTGCGACGAATAGAGAAGGCTAATTTGGCTGTTGACGTTGACTAGCTCCAACTTTCATTTATGGTAACCAGATTGACTTGTTCAAATGTTGAGCGCCTGCAGGGGTTATTGCAAAAAGCGGCCTAATGGCTGTTGGCTGTATGGCTGTATGGCTGTATGGCCTTATGGCCTTAAGTATTTTGCCTTATATGGAAATTTATTATGCTAAAAATAGTTACTTTCCGGCTAATATCTATGCTAAAACTAACTGTCAAGAAGGTAACAGCTGAACGAATGAGTTAGTATCAGGCCCGGCGGACACGGGACTGATGATGGAGTCTTCAACCATAATATGATGAATTAGTAGCTTTCTATGCTTCATTGTCTTGGACTCGTTATGGCATCATCAAAGTTATCCTGAGTGAGCACAAATTCAGTTCCTACTAACTTGGGTGCGGGTATAAATCTCACTGATGACACATACAGACGTACAGGAATGAAAAAAGCACCCAGGACTCGAGGAAGTTGGCACTGATTGCATCTGCCAATCGACCTGGCAGAAAGCTAATAGACTTTTCCACTGATGACTGATGAATCTGACATCAGTGAGAGGGATCATTGATAGTCAAAAAAGGATCATCTATATGCCAAAACCATCGACAGAATCATGGATATTATAGCTCTCGGAACCATGACAGAATATAGTCAAAACACAAGATACAGCCAGTCCCACAACCATGCCACTATCTACAAAATGAACACCAAGCTGCATGGTGTACTGCTCGAGCTCAGGTTGTACAGCAACTACCACTATCAAGAGTAACATTCACACAGTTAATGGCTTTCACTTCTTTCATTGTCATCCTTATACTAGCAATATTTGGTAGTTACATCAACCTCCTTGCTTTCACGGATTGTTAAAAATTTTATTTTCCTATCATTGACTATTGTTAGTATTTATATTTTAGTTCCATATAAGGGCAAATACCTAAGGCCACAAAGCCAAGAGCCAATGGCCATAAGGCCACAAGGCCGTGTTTTGCAATAACCCCGCCTGCAGACTGGACGAACACACATGCTGGCCTGGGCTCCTAACAGCGCATGCGCAGTCCGGGCCCCCAATTGCATTATTATTACCGCCAGCCGTGAAGGTTGTTTGCAAGCTACACAGAGTGCCTAGGCAATAGCTAATGAAAAGTTGGTATACTGGGCCAGTGGCTGCGCTACAACACAGTCTGTCTTAGCCTCGTTCCGTGGCTGTACTTTACAACTGTTTTGTGTTGTAATGTCACGTATTTATGTTGTCATCAGTGTGAATAAAGTATTATTATTATAATACATCATGGTACGTATTACATGACTTGTGACTGCACATCAGTCACCACATTGGATCGTAATAATAATTATTTATTTTTATTTGCTCTATTGCATTAATTTGTGCATATTTTATATTCGCGCATGCGCACAACGTTAACTAGTTTTGCCGCCCAAGTGCGACATGCACGCGGGAATTAGTTTAGGGGCTTAGCCCTTGGTTTTCTATGTATTCTCTGCCTTGCAATTGCTAGCATTCAGTCAGACAGATTCCTACAAGTTGAACAGCCGGTGTCAGTCGAAGTTAGGAACGTCTTGAAAAGGACACATTCAAGAGCTGCTAGAACTCAACTGAATTAGTCTTCTCTTCAGCTGTCAGTGAAGAAGTACTCCTTCTCTCAGTTTTTTCAAACGTAGATATTTCCAAGCCTTACTGAACTATAGTTCCTGACTACCAACTGGCTGGTTGTTTCTCAAGCCACGATTCTTAAAAACAACTAGCAGGATTCTGGAAGAGGATAACAAAGCTGTTGGACTTCCAGGTATATCTCAGCAAATTATATTATTATGTTATTTAGTGTGTGAAATGACATTGTGAACTTCAGCACAATTTTACAATAATTATAGGCCTTAGAATATGCTCTACGTTATAGGCTTGTTTGGTTGTACTGAATCAGCTGAGCTATATACTCTCAGTGTAGAAATGACCCTGGGCATATCTCAGTGTCACTGTTTTTTACCCTTGCAGGTTTCTCAAACAAACCACCTAATAGTGTAGCATTGTCAACATCGTACTACTCCGACACAATCACCCAAAACAATATTATTACAAACTGACTGCGTCCTTCAAACAGTACAATGGTACCATTCAAATGCTACAATACTGCTATCATCTATCTCGTTTACGCCGGGCAATGCATCTGAATTCGAATCGATTAAACGTACCATGAAATTGAATTGATTGATTATCGTACATCCAACCATAAGCAATCTTCCCATTTTCTCTTCATTTATACGATATCTGCACATCGATCGTCACACAAATTATATCGATTCTATTCTTCTAGTATTGTGGTTGAGGTATGTAGGGTGTGTGTTATTGAATGAATTGTGAAAAATAATGTGTGGTATAATGTCGTGGTATACAAAAGAGTAACACAATGGTCAATTAAATTTAAGAATACACAGGTTATTTATTTGAGTTACGTACGTATGAGTGCGTGAACATGCATGTTCATCTGTTTATTCATTACTACTGGTATACCGTATAGCCAAAAATATTGACTGTCAAAGAATGTAACGGTTTGCTCTGTAGAGCATAAAATAAAAATATTGACAGGTTTAAATTTGATGATTGCTGTGTACGCATAGTACTTGCACATGCATACTCCAGCCAAAATATTGGTGGATTTAAATTTGACGATTTGGACTTTGACCATCAAATTGTCAAATAAAAATCTCCATGAATATTTGTATACGTATTGCCCATCATTTGCATGCACCAACCGCTGTCTTACGGTTAGAGTGGCTGGTCTCACTGTGCATCTTTTTTACTATTGCAACTGCTATGGATTATATTTCCAGGATATACAGTTACATTAGTATTGTGGCATCAGGGATCATTCTTTTTTTCATCAGATTATTTGGCTTTTTTTTTCTTTTAGAAATAGATCGATGTGGTCATGTTGCCTCATCCATAATTATGTGATGGCGACATATCTACATCTTGATCTATTAGTCGTTCCTTGTAGCTAATCAACTGCAATGGCTGCATGCTGCAACTGGTCAACTACTTGATAGTTGATGGGCTCAAGGTATATCGCTATAGCTAGTGCTACTGGTGATTTCTGCACATCGTGTTAGGCTGAGGGTATCACTAGTGCTACTGGTGATCTCTACACATCGTGTTAGGCTGAGGGTGTCACTAGTGCTACTGGTGGTCTCTACACATCGTGTTAGGCTGAGGGTATCATTAGTGCTACTGGTGATCTCTACACATCGTTGCTGGGGCATACAGCCACATTATCATTATTTGGTGATTGGCCTCTTTGGTACAGTTCATTTTAGTTACTTTGTTAGTTTCCATCAACTGTGGTCTCTTCAAGCTAAGTGTTTGTTTGTTTATTTGTTTGCTGGTATGCATGCAGGTTCACTTGTCAGTAATTATTTGTTCAGGGATTAAATTAGATATTAAAGGAAGAGCCTTGTTGAGCATGTGTTTGTATAATTGAAGAGAGTGCATATATGTGTGTATGAGTGAAGAGCCTGGTGTGTGTGTGTGTGTGTGTGTGTGTGTGTGTGTGTGTGTGTGTGTGTGTGTGTGTGTGTGTGTGTGTGTGTGTGTGTGTGTGTGTGTGTNNTGTGTGTGTGTGTGTGTGTGTGTGTGTGTGTGTGTGTGTGTGTGCATGCATGTGTGTGTGTGTGTGTGTATGTGTGTGTGTAAAGAGTGGTTGAGCATATGTGTGTGCATAAGAGAGTGAATTAAGAGCTCGATTGAACGTGGTACATGTGTAAGATTGATGAGCCTGTAAGAAAGTGAAGAGCCTGGTTGAGCGTATGTGTGTGTTAGAGAACAAAGTATGAATGAAGAGCCTAATTAAGTATAATTATGTGCATGTGTGTGAAAGCCTGAGAGTGAAGAGCCTGCTTGCACATGAGCATATTATATGTGTGTGGGTGGTGTGTGAAAGGGTGACAAGCTTGGTTGAGCGTATGTGTGTGAAAGAGAGAGAGTAAAGAGCCTGGATGGGTGTGTTAGATAAAGGAGATCTTGGACTGGATTTTAGGAAGTGAGTGTCGACCTTACATGGACCTCTTCACAGAATACAGGTGAGTCCATGCACACAATGTTCCACACAAAATCTATAACTGTTAATACTGATGATTATTATTTTATGCACATGTAAGAATTATTAAAAGCTGTCTGGCAATTATAATTATTGACCAAATTGCACACTCACTCACACACACACACAAACTCGCACATACACACACACATAATAAAAAAATACACACACACACACACACACAACAGTACAAGAAGAAATGCATGTGTACATGGATTGTTCTCTACCAATCATCCAACTGCTGTATTACATCACTTTGACCAATTTTAAAGACTCACACTTCATTTCACAGGACAACACAAAAAGGAGAGCTAAAGAAAGTGGTATGAGGGATGCATGGGGTGGGCTGGTGTATTTGATGTAGTGCGCTGGTGCATTAGTACAACATGCAACTTAATTTCCTAATGTAATGCATGTGCATATGTACATGAGTGGATCGCAAGCAGCACAATAGGAGTTCGCAAGCAGCAGCACGTGGTAGATACACACACACACACACACACACTCTATAATTATATAGTCGCAAGCAGCAGCACGTGGTTACAGATATATACACACACACTCTATAGTAGTCACAAGCAGCAACACATGGTAGATATGCACACAGACACACACTCCAGTAGTCTCCATCGTCAATGACAACAAAAGGTACTAGGTAATGTACTAATTAAGTTGCGTGTATAACTAATGCACATTTGGAACATGTTGTATAAGTTGCGCTGCGAATATATAGTGCCAAATTATTGCGTCAATGTCAGGTTCCAGTAAACATTAAGCATAAATTTTTGTCTTTTTCCTTTTCCCTCATCCTAACAAATGTAAATGGCTGGAGCTCAAGCTTGCTTGAATGCCTATTAATTTTTGACATTTTCCCCTTTCAAGTCTCCCTTCATCTGGACAAAATGTAAAGGACTGGCTCCAAAAACAAGTCAGAACTTAGACTGGCTTTCTTGATTAAGAATTTTTTTGACTCTTTTTTTTCCTTCCTTTTCTCATCCAGACAAAATGTGAGCTGAGTTTAGCTTCAGCCAACAACCTAGCTTTCCTCTCCTAGCTAGTTGTGGATTAGGGCTCCAGGCGATACCACGTAAAAAAAAGCGAGTGCATGTGGCATACCTCTGGGGTCACTTGGAAAGTGCCACCTTTAATTATTGTTGGACATGATTTAACACCCTCTGTGGTTTTCTATAGTAATTCCACTCCTGCCTATAATAAAAAATCATATAAACTAGTTTCGATTTTGTGGTCATCCCTCCATAAAACAATTACTCAGTGTAGTTAAGGATGCCTCAAATTTTAAGGAAGTTAAGGACATAATTAAAGGTTTACCCCTTCGTGTTTTAACTATACTTGGTGACTGGAAGACCAAACTTAATAACCATCGTATTTTTATTGTATTGGATACAAATTGTGAAAATGAAAATGAAATAACACTTGTGGGCGTGGCTACAGACAAAAATACATACTTTTGTGAATGCAGAGCTGAATGTTTATTTGAAGAGACACTTTTTCCCCTTATCTAGTACATCTTAACCATAAAATATTAGATCTGCCCGGAAAATGGGGTACCCATCATTAATTAGTGAGAAATAATCAATACTCATATGTAATTAGGTGTGCAATATTTAGAAATAGGCCTATTTCTCTCTGTTTCTACCTAATAAAGTTTGTAAGACCAAGTTTCCAAGCAGATTCAAAATCTTGAAGTTAAATACAATATTCTGACAAAATATGACATTATGAAAATAAATATCCAGCTCTGCATCTTTGCATTAAGGTCTTACAAAGAGGACATCATCCTGTCCCACCCCTGCGGGTCACATGACATTCACACTTGAAAATATTTTCTATCATTGGTCAAACAAACAATGGATGTAAGGTTTTGGTGAATATAATAAATTCCTGAAGAGATATCCAAACTACAAATTGTACATTATTAGGCTATTTTAAAAGTTGAGGCAGCCTTAACTACACTGAGTAAAGCTATTAGCTAATTTTGTGTCTGTTCCTCCATAAAATGATACCTTTAGCTGATGAACACACGATTCCTCGTACAATTATGGAATTAATATAGCTGTCACTTGTATGACCTAATATATAGCACTCTATAGCTGTCACTCGTATGACCTAATAGCACTCACTGCTATCGTGCTATTATTTTACCATACTCTTGGCTGCTGGAGTGCAATTAATATAATTGCACCCTGAATCATGTGGTTACCTGTACTAAACAGCAGGAAAAAATTAATCCTGTTTCTCAATTTACTGGTGACAGTGGAATCTCAAGCCTTGGTTCAATGCAGCAAGGTACGCTGTTTGACTTCATTATCAATTATTAGTTGGTGCATGCAATGTTATGCTGTAGAAAACAAACTCACCATTACACTATTTATTTGTATGGTAGGTTAACAGTAAATGTGCAAAAAAATTAAACATTGCTAAAATATAATGTTTTGCTTGAAAATTAAAGTTTGATATTCAAAAACCTCTATTTATTTTTATTATTAAAGCCATTGAAAGAGGTTTAGATACCAGTAAACTTGTTAACTAATGACTTAACTTTACCTAAGGAAGATACTTACTATTTAATGCTCACCCATTGTTCTCTTCAGTGACGTAACTCTCTATGGCCATGCTTACTTAATTGGTTGTAGTTAAATCTAGAAAGTAGATTAATTTTTGATAAAAGTTTGGTTGCCATCAAAACAAATTCAGTAGGGACCTGAAAACAACAAATTAATGATTATTTATGAGCAATAAATCATGTGATTAAAATAATTACACAACATCTTCATGTTTAAGGGTATTATTTCTACAAATTTTTGGTACTTAAGCAAAATTATTTCTTACGTTATAAAATATTTTGCATTAATTGTGGCCCATGAGTTTTTGTTTTATTGCTTTTCCAGCTTCCTATGCCTTACTAGTCAATTAAAAGTTTGCTATTTTGTCCTATATAAGAAAAGTATTACATGTACATGAATCTCATTGTTTCATTTCTGGCAGTATTTTAAACCAGAAATTGGACTTTAGTAGGATAAAAACATTGATTATATTATAGTGTGAGTGTATGTAATGCACCTTCCGTACTCTATGTAGAGAAAGGAATATGATCATAATTATGAGCAGCAAAAAAGTGAATATGTAAGAGTTCACTTTAAGATTCATGTAATAGCAGTATGTTGTGTGCATACAACATAAATCTTTTACATTATTTGTTCTTATGTATGCAGATTATATTGGACGCTGTAGAAATCGACTATCTTTCACCAGTAATACTAATATGAGGAGAGCACTAGAAGGGGCTCAAGGTTGAAATTTTGGAGGTGAGAATCAAAGAGTACCGACAGAAGTTTATCAAGACTAAGTCAGAGTAACTGTTGTGTGGTTGGAGAAGTGAGAGGGCTGTCTTGGCTGTTGCCAGTAAGACTAATAAAAAATCATAAAAATTATGACCCTCAGAAGAATAATGTGATCTTTACTTAACTTATAATGCAACTGCATGTCTCCAAAACAAGTGTGTTGTTTTTGTGGTCACCAATTAACCTATACCTTAACCCTCTCTTTGATCAACCCCTCATAAGTAGACAATAGCCATTTATCAGCAAGAGCAGAGAAGACTTGAAGGGGTAAGTAATGAGTGTACCATGTGGTCTGATTAGCTAGGGCACGTGGGTAGACGTGAATTATGAAGTTCATCATAATTATGTGCAGTTATTGAAAGACGGAAGAGATCAACTATCTACCACCAGCGATGATGATGAGAAGAAACAGCTATAAATGTTGATTGAGGATTATAATTATGAGAACCTGATCAAGGATTACCATTGTTTTGTTTTGATAGGTTCAAAATTAGAGCAACTTCAAGTTTCAGCTATTCATGCAGCTGTCACCATGCAAGACCCTCACACCATTCACCAATAATGCATGAGCTAGGTAAACAGTTGCGAATTGAATCAATATAATATTATATTACTACTATTATACTATATAATAAAAATATCAATGATAATATAATTATAATAATGGCTAAATTTTTGAATCTACGTTGGCAATTGCAATGACAGCTAGTAGTACTAATATTAAAATTGTGCTGTAGTTTCTGTTTCAATGGTTGAGTACATTGGGTGTGGAGTAATTATGTGGAAAATCTATTAGTTTTGTGTATGGCTAAATTTGGACTTGGGTGTATTCTTGGGGGTTCCCCTTATTAATTTGCGCATAGCTATAGGACAAGTTATGCATCTAGGTTCGTTGCAAATATGGTCCTAGGCAGCCTGGCTATTGTGATGGCAGAGCCTAGATCATTATTCAGTGAGCTCGATCTGTCTAAGCCAACTATGAACATCAAACAAGTTTGTACTCCCACTGAAATATCCGAATCTGTTCGATATAAAGTGTTTGTTCAAAAGTTTCCTCGTTTAGTGGAAGCTGTAAGGCCACTCGTTGTGAAATTTGCTGTAAATGCTCGTTCAAAGTCTCTCATCTCTGACTATAACAAAACTCAAGCGGAAAATCCTTACAAAGATGACTATGACAGGGCTAGTATCCTCATGAGTCAGATCCTACCCAAGATCAAGGACAGTGATACTCACTTTGATGACTTTGTTTCTATCCTTCAAGAGTTAAACCTTACCAAGCTAGCTTGTGAGCTAAAGAGGGCAGTTGATCCAGTTGTGAATAGGACTAGTGGAGACTCTGATTCTGGAAGTGCTTCAAGAGTAGAAGCTTGTGGTTTCAAATGTCCCTGTGGAAAATGTAGTATGGAAAAATATTTTCAAGACCGCTCAAAATGTCCTGGACTAAAAGAAGAAACATTTCCGTACCTCAATGTGAGTCATCTAAATGAAAGAGAGAGAAAAAAGCTGACTAGCCAACTCATCCGTGACACAAAGCGCATAATTGCAGACTTCCAAAGTTTTTCAGACCATGTTTTCGAAACCTTAAAGGAAGAAAAAGCAATCCCTGTAGAAGATATTGTAATCAGTGTGTTTTCTTCTGGCATCCAAGATCTTCCTAGACAGATCCAAGATAGACATGGAGATAAATTGGAAATGATCACAACAATATCTGGGATTCAAATTTTTCTGATTCGTCATAAGTACATCTCTTTCATTAATTACCGAATCTTGGAAAAAAATCATCAATAAGCATTGTAAAGAATGTCAGACAGATCTAGATGTTTATCTTCACAAACTCAAAAAATTCTGTGAAAGAAACATTTTTGAAGTTCCAACATATGCGATCGTGTCATCTTATTCATCCAATCCTTCATCCGACCATTTATTACTGGTTAAGGTAATTGATGAACTGTGGTTTGGGGGCACTCAGCGTGATGCACCCAACTGTCCCTTTACCTTGAGGGACATAGATGCTGTCAAGAATAAAGTTGCTGAAGTCATTGAACTTGAAGATGGTTATATTGATCTAGTGGATGTTAGTACCGGTTGCGTACAATTGACATTTTCAATTTTATCATGTAGAGAAGCTCAAATTTTCCCTCTTACTACTTCTCAACTGACTGAGTTGATACACCATGGTATTATTGTCTTCTATCAGCCCAAACCACAATCACCAATGAATCAAGACACAGCTGCAGAATCCAGAAGTCATGCCCAATTCATTGAAGGTGAGACCTCACCCATTCTACCTCCTCATGACATGGAGACCCCACTAGAGTATGAGTACTCTTCTCAAAGAACTTCTGATTCATCCCACATATTCCAACAAGACCAACCATCCTTTTCCACACCTACCCATACCCTTATTAAATCACATCTTCATCCACAGCCAATTTATGGTAAGTCTTTATTATTATTATTATTGCTGCAGACTTGAACACAGGATAGAATTTATAATGTATAATAATAGTTCAATAACAAGATATCATTCATCCTACCAATCTGTAGCATTATCAAGTGGGTTGTGTTTTCACAAACGTATACATGTACTTCACCATTGAAATTAATTTTTTGTTCGGCCATGCATGCACATATTATTATCATTTTCTGTTTTAGATTCTGAACTTGATCTTGAAAGTACAATAGTAAGTTCTTAGCTATGCATGAACTTTAATATCTCCACAAGCTAGCATACCAGTGCATGGTGTGGTGCTGCATACGCCCATATGTAGTGTAGTCTTGGCCTGTCTTGTAACCCAAGTGAAGGTTAATAATTCATTCTCATTCAGGCAGAGAAGAAGAAGGTCATAGAAAGATTGACTAAAGTGAGTTTGTAGATTGATACAAATTATATCCTATAGTTTTTAATATTGGTGCTGATAGTAATTTGGAGTGTGTTCAATGCCTAAAATTTTAAGTGTCCATACGTTAGTAGTGCAATGAATTATTTGTCTGAGGTTGATGACATTATGTATGATATTGTGACACGTAAGACAAATATGTTGTGCATGGTATCACAGTTATTATACTGTATAGTGTGAACTTTTGGCAGGGCTCAAGTTTTCTTGATTTTTGCAGTCTCGATCTGATCTCAAAAAAAAAAATAGCAAAAGTTTAAACATGTGCACTTGTACGGTTTGTTATGATCAACATTTTGTGAATTGTGAAAATTTGAGTTCTTTCTGAAACGATCAATACTGCAAAGATTTGGACCAGCGAAAAATTTCCTGCTATAATAGTAATAATTTTTGTTTGTTTACCCTCATGAATAGATTATGGCTCTCTATCAGCAATGGAAAAGTATATCTGAAGAGGTTAGTGATTATAATTGGTATAATTTAATCTAATTATGTTGAGATTTTAAACAAACCCAACATTTATCAGTTCTCTGCATAATTATTATCATTATTATAATTACAGTTGGTGAGATACTATAGAGAGCAACTATCGACCGCCAGTGATGATGATAGAAGAAGAGAACAACTAGAAAGATGGATTGAACAAGATGAGAAGAGAGTTATATGTAATAGAAAGAAGATTCAAATATTTGAAGAAAGAGTGAATAAGGCTAAGTCGGAACTAAAGGACATGGTCAAGATTAAAGGTAAAAGTAAGATGGTAGCTATGACCTCCCATATTAATTTTATAATTATCATTATAAAAGTTGCTAGATACATATTTGACTGTATATTGTTTTTATTGTTTCAATCCACACTATGGAACTAATTTTATTTAGAATACAAAAGGCAGCAGCTGCAAAACAGGATTGTTCAGAGCAGTAAGACTCAATCAATCGGTACGGATCCACCAATTAAACCTCATCAGGAAGTACAACCAATGCATAGTGAGTTGAAGTATAAAATTACCCTCCTACAAAGCACGTCCAGCTCAATCATGCATATTCTGAAAACAAGTATAATTAAGTGCAAACTTTTGGTGATAGTGTCTGTGCATGTGTGTGTAAATAATATTATTTTAGGAAACATGTAGTTATTTGTGTTTCTTGTCATTGTTTAATTAAACTATAATGCCATGCAAATAAGTAGTTCATTTCGAGTGGTGGAAACTTTCCCCGAACACGACCTGCTTACCGTAGAGCGGGAAACTTTTGCAGTGTCTAACTGTTGCGGGCCGGTGTCTTTCATCAAAAATTTACATTAATTTTAACTTCCCCGGATAAACTGTACAACATATCCCATACATACATATGTTATGGAGAATTTCTCAAAAATTACATTGAAAAAGGATATGGTATATTCTTGAGGCTGGTTCACAATATTTTATGGGGTGCGAAATGTCTCAAAACTAATTTTTGATCAGTGTTTAGTTTGACGATCGATGTTTACTAAAAATCGACCCTTCACGGTTAGAAACTGCTAAAAATCCAAGAACACGGCACAGAAATCTCTCAAAAGAGCGATGTTTAGCCCAGCGATCGATATTTGGCTGGGATCGATGTTTAGCGCCAGTGATCAATATTTAGCTGGGACCGATGTTTAGCAGATCAGAGTTTGGTCAATGGGGTCAAAAGGTCATTCCAATCACGTGCACATACCCCCTATAATATAATATTTGCAGGCTAGGCCTTAGCTAGCCAGCCAGTTTGCTGCAAAAAGAAGGGCTGTTTGGACCTTTGTACCCCCTGAAATTCCTCTCAAGTGCTATTGAATTTTCGGCTCTGAGCCTGGTATTGGCAAGGTCAAAGGTCAAGGATATTGCCGGAGCTGAGATTATAGTTACAGGCCTACATGACCTTTGCAAGTAGTGCTTGGGGTACAGGTGTCTTCCATAAGATTATGGCCATGCTTATGGCATAAAATGCACGGGATTGATATTGACCTCTGACCCCATTGAACCAGTCCTCTGGCTCCAGAGGAGGTACGACACGAGTGCGCCTTTGCTGAGCTGGCAAATGGGGTGCATGTGATCAACTCTCATTGTGAAGTATTGTGGTCACATGATCGGAATGTAATTAACGGACTTGCCAGCTCAGCAAAGGCGCACTTGTGTCATACCTCCTCTGCTCTGGCTCTATCCCAGCTAAATATCGATCACTGTTAGCTAAAGATCAGTCCCAGCTAAGTATCGATCCCCGGAGCTAAAGATCGGTCCCAGCTAAATATCGATCACTTGCGCTAAACATTGGTCCCAGCTAAATATTGATCCCTGAGCTAAACATCGCACTTTTGAGAGATTTCTCTGCCGTGTTCTTGGATTTTTAGCAGTTTCTAACTGTGAAGGGTCGATGTTTAGTAAACATCGATCGTTAAACTAAATACTGATCAAAAATTACTTTTGAGACATTTGGCACCCCATAATACTATTTATTTCCTGTACATTGTGTTACATCACATAAGAAATATTTGCTTGCCAATATGCAGCAATGCAATTATTGACATATCAACTTTTTCTGATTCTCCATGGGTTAACTTTTGCATCATAGCTGAATGTGTCACCCAATTGTGAACCATGCAGACTTAGTCATTTCACTTGTTGAATCATTGTGTTTTGATGATAAAGATTGTTGTAGAAAATTTCACTAAATTGGTGCATTTGTATTTTTTTCGTACCTACACCTTTATTTTCCTTTTCATGCATAGTGAACAAAGAAGCAATTGCAAGATATCAAGATGAAATCCCTAAGTATCCATGGCTATGAAGGCACCAAGGTGCATAACCCTTGGTGCATAATATGCAAGTAAAATACTGAGTACTTATTGTCATCAGTGTGTTGTGAGAATTATACGTAATTAGTGTATGATGTTTAAATTAATGTTATGCATTGCTGCATGTGTTTATGTATTTGTACATTTATCGGTTTACAGTTATAATATTGTTCCTTGATGTTGGCTATCTTCACAGCACTATTGTAGTTATTGACAAAACATTCATTTGGTTCACATTAAATTTTTAGCACAATTATGCTACCTTTGTAAGGACCTCAGGCCATTTCATGTACTCTATTTGTATGCTATATGGCTCGCCCCTCTCCCCATTCTGCTTCTACTTTGACAGAATACTATGGGAGAAGTGCATAGCAATAGGATAATTGTCAGATAATTATCAGACAACAGTCAGAAAATCCTTTAATTTGGCAGTGTTTTTTTTTCTGTAATTTTCTGACATTAGTATGCAAAATTGTAAATGAAAACTGATTATTTTACTGCTTTTGCAGTGTCTGGACGTCTCATTTGTTTTCCCAAATGCACCCCTATTATGCTATAGACAGATGATCTGAGGAACTCCAAAACTGCCCAGTTTGCTAGACCACAATGTCATACCAATGGATATTTTTACTCATTCTTTCCGCTAACCATCACTCCAGTATTCAGATCAGTACATCTATTTAATCATTTAACACACATTGTCATTATTATCATCATAATAATTATGCATATATAATGATCACGCAATTCATAACTTTAACATTTCTATATTGTAGTCGTGCTCTTCTAATGTTTCCACCTCTTGGGTATGCAGTTACGTTACTAACATTATTTAGCTACTTGTATATATATCCATGCACCATAATTATATACATTGTGCAGAATTATTAATTTTGGGCTATAAACTCATTTTTGCCCAAATTATGTTGGTCCATGATATGACAATTTAGGTGACAAAATTTGGTTGCCATAGCAACCTTAATTCGTAGCCGCATAATTAATTATTCATGAGATTATTAATATTCAGGTCGTACTTATCACATGACTTCCGTTCTCGGAGATGCATGTTCTGATAGTTTCTATCTATCTTCATATGCATTTTGATGTCAATCGGAGCTTTACTTTGGAAGATATAGCACTGACGAATAATTTTTTCCTTAATAAGGATAGGCTTAACTTTCCTGAGTATGTATTTGCATTGAGCTCATCAATGGAAGGATTGTTATTAAACAGCTAGGGAATTCCCCTGGCCTAGGTATTTTCCCCACGTGTAATGAATTCCGGCATGTAGTTATATTATGACATTGTAATAAAAGATGGCCTCAAAGTTTGAAACATACAAGAAGGATGCTGCAGTACCCCTCAGTGCTCTCACAGTGAAGGAAACATTTGAATCTGTTAGATACAAAGTGTTTGTTGAAAATTTACCTCGTCTAGTTGAAGCTGTGAGACCAATTGTTGTGAAGTTTTCTGTAAATGCTCGTTCAAAATCTCGTGCAATCTCATCTCTGACTATAACAAAACTCAAGCGGAAAATCCTTACAAAGATGACTATGACAGGGCTAGTATCCTCATGAGTCAGATCCTACCCAAGATCAAGGACAGTGATGTTTACTTTGATGACTTTGCTAATATCCTTCAAGAATTGAACCTTACCAAGCTAGCTAGTGAGCTAAAGAGGGCAGTTGGTACTACTGAGAGTAAAACTAGTGGAGACTCTGATTCTGGAAGTGCAGCAGGGGTAGAAGCTTGTGGCTTTGAATGTCCCTGTGGAAAATGTAAGATCGAAGCATACTTTGAAGATAGGTCAAAATGTCCTGCCCTAAAGAAAGGGTCCGCATTCCCGCACCTTGACTTGAGTCGTCTGAATAGAGATGAGAAGGAAACACTTGAATATCAACTCTTGGATGATACAAATAGAATTAGTAGAGATTTTAAAAGATTATCTGACAGTGTTTTCAGAGCATTAAAGAAAAATGGAATTCCTGTAAGTGACATTAGGAGCACGATATTTTCTTCAGCTGGAACTGGTCATCCTAAATCTGTTCAACTAGTACATGGTGACAAGTTGGAGACGATCACAGCAATATCTGATCTAAAGTCCTTTCTAATTCGTTACAAATACATTTCTTTCATCAATTATGGAATTCTTGAGGAAATTATCGGTGAATATTGTGAAGAATGTAGGGCAGATCTTGATTGCTACCTTGGAAAGTTCAAAGAATTTGGTAGAAGAAATGTCTTTGAAATACCCTCAGATGTCCTTGGCTTATCATCTACTTCAAGCAAGCTATTGATGGTAATCAAAGTAGTAGATGAACTGTGGTTTGGTGCTGAACGTGATACTCCCAACTGTCACTTTAGTTTGAATGACATCAAGATTATAGAGATTAAAATTGCTAAAGTGATTGGACATAACCGACGCTTTGTCCATTTAGTAGACATTAGTAAGGGGTGTGTACAGGTAGCATTTTTAATTTTATCACGCAAAGAAGCTCCCATTTTTCCCCTCACTATTTCACAACTGACTGAGTTGTTACACCATGGTATTATTGTCTTATACCAACCAAAACCACAACTATCAACCAATTGTCAAGAACAAACTCAATCTAATAAATGTGAGGTCTCTCTCATCCAACATGCAGTAGATGCCAAGACCCCTCCTACTCAACCCACGGGCATTGAGCCCCCTTCTGCTCAACCCAGGGACATTGAGACCCCTTCTATTCAACCCACAGACATTGAGCCCCCTTCTGCTCAACCCAGCGACATTGAGACCCCTTCCGTTCAACCCACAGACATTGAGACCCCTTCTGCTCAACCCAGGGACATTGAGACCCCTTCCGTTCAACCCACAGACATTGAGCCCCCTTCTGCTCAACCCACAGACATTGGGACCCCTCCTGCTCAACCCATGGATATTGGGACCCGTTCCATTCAAGCCACAGACAGTGCGACCCCTCCCATTCAACCTGTGGACACTGATACCATTGCTGTTACAACCTACTTGGGTAAACTTGCCCCTTTAACAGCATCCAGTGAATTCGAGAGTCGCCATAGCATTGCTTCACTTAGAGAAGGTAACTGGATGGTTTTTAGGAATAATTATTGATAACTCAATGCTACCTCTAGATATTTTAATTAAATGTTCATTAATTGTTAACTGTAGGCTGTGAGACATTATCAATAAAAGACCCTAAAGCTGGTACATCTGCTGTGAGGCCCAATGAGGTATTGGACAATAGCCGAAGAGTGTTTTAGAGGGTTTTTTTTTTAATTTAATGCTTTTTTCCCATTAAATGTATAAATTTCTAGTCTTTAGATTCCATGATATTGTTGTGAGGCTAAGTAACGTCGGTTTCAATTTCCGTATAATGATTAATATTATTATGATTTTATTGTATGTATAGGCTGAAGGTGAGGTGAAACAGCAAGAACAAAGATTGGGAACAGAAGAGCTTGAATGGAGAATAGTAAGTTGATTTAAATTCCTGCACAATGAGGTGGTAAGCTATAGGAGGTGCAACAACTGTACTTCCTCTTCAGGGCAGTTAAGGCAGATCGGTTTAATAAGTCTAAAATGATTTTATTCAGTGTGAACATGACTGCATTGTATCAATGGAGAGGCTATACTACATTTACTTTATAGCATAGTGGTATATACATAATGCATGGTTACCACGGATATGCTTATTGGTTATGAATATTAGTAGGGTCAAAGTTTATTTGCCTTAACCGCTAATTTGCCTTCTCCGGCTACAAAAATGCGTAATCGCTAAGTATTTGATGTGTAGAACATAAAATGCTATTCTGAAAACACTGCATAAAATCTAGCACTAGCTAAATATTAATAATAAAATGCAATTTTTAATGCCATATGCACAGCTAATTAACAATTTAGTCATTCACCTTGCTCTTATAGAATATTTTGGACACCGTTTCCAGTCAAATCCAATCACTACTGGTCTATTTTAATTAAAAACTCTCTGGAAAGAATAGAAGAACTACCATTTGAACTTTCAGTTTTCGTAGCCGGACGACAACATAATTGAATTCGATTGCTGTTTAATAAAAAGGCAGCTAGTATTGCTTACCATACAATCCATTTAAATATTTGTTAGTTTATTCAAGCGGACAAGCAATTTGCAAGATTATTACAAGCCATCTACAACTTGCAGCTGCAAGCTATAAAACTGGTTTATCCTGCCTGAGTCTTTGCTGAGCTGACATTATACATAATTGTCAATTAACCACATTCCTTGCACAATCATGACGTACTACATTTGCACTCGCTTAAAAATGGGTATGGAGAATTTCGTGGTTAAAAACTTTCACAGATGGATCGTGATCCGTGAAAACCATGAAAATTGAATCCTGTGAAACTAACCTGCTATAATTATTATGGTACACAAGATCAGATAAAAATGGTGCCAATTTTGCAAAAAATTGTTCTGATTATAAAATTATGTGGTTTGAATTTCATGTAGCTTTCATGCATGATTAATTTTACAGGCAATACTAAGGATGATAGAGGATTTGGAAAGAGTGAGTTTTCTATAGACTAAGTATGTGCATGCATACATGCTAATTACACAGAGGGATTGGATTGTACATGTATGGAATTGTGCTATCTGTCTTCAGGAATCAATGAGCATCATTATTATGTATACAAGTATAGTAAAAAAAATAAAAATTGTAGGAATGGGCAGTTCGGTAAAAAGTATTGAAATATGGCATGTCTCAATTTTGGCGCATGACTACTTTTGGTCCCTCCCATGGATCCTTAGAGTCATAAATGCAATGATTTGTATGTAACGTAGCTTATTATTGCAAATTCCTACTAATCAGTGGCCTAAGCAGTGGAGTAAACTACAACAGACAAGTAACTTAAACTGGACTGCAGGCCAAGAGTTGGGCATAAAAAATAATAGTCATGTGCCGAAATTGAGACATGCCTTGTTCCAATACATTTTACCTAACTACCCATTCCTTCATTTATTTTTTGGAAATTTTTACTACTTTTCCATTCATTTTTTTAACACTACAGTGTGGAAACTAGTAGAAACTGGTTTGTCCCTACAAAAAGCTCGAGTAGCAGCTACATACACTACATTATGCTGGAGGCTAATGCTCATGTGCATAAAGCCACGTGTGTAATGACCTGTGAACTCTAACTGCAAAGATAGCTGCATTGTAGTACATGAATGTATACACTAAGTTTCAAAACTTTCTAGTTTTCGTTTAGGCATGAAAACGAGTATCAAAGAATGTAGTACTCATGAAAAGAACTGACTTTATATTGTCAAAGTTGGCTCAAAACATTCTGGTTCTCTGGAAATCATTTTCAAGTAAATCGGTTTGGAAGTACATGTATACATTAGAAGAACAAAAATGGTACTATGGTGGCTTCGCACTAGCACTCTCTATGAGTGCTGCAGAAAGTTTTTGTGAGTTTTAGGACTTGCATGTAGTTGGTAATCTGTCAGTGAGAGCCTCTGAGCCTCTGAGCCACTTTGAAGGTTTAATTTTTTCTGACTACATTTTTATAGTGATCAACATTTTGTATTGTGTCTATGGAACAGTCGGCCCATTTCTACTGTACATTGTACCGTATGTATGATAGTGTAAACTCCATCTCAGGCTAGTTTGAGAATGCCAGTTGAACAACATTCAACAGACTTCAAAATTTCATGCACCATTGGAAAGTGTGCTCATTCTTTTGATTGCTTTCCCAAGCTTTCTACGCCCTACTAGTCAAAAGTTAGCTATTTTGTCCTATAAGAAATAAAGTATTGCATAAATCTCATTATTTTATTGCCGGGAGCATTTAATCTGATGGATTTTGATAGCATCCATTATTATGCAACTGTATATCATGTAGCTTCCTATACTCTTTATAGAAAAAGGAACGTTATCACTATGAGCAGGAAAAAAATGAATATGTAAGGATCGCTGTAAGATGTATGTTGTGTGGTCTCTGTAACATTGTGCCCAATCAAACCTGTATTATTTGTTCTTATGTATGCAGATGGTGGGACGCTGTAGAAATCGACTATCTTCCACCAGTAATACTAATATGAGGAGAGCACTAGAAGAGGAGGTTGAAATTTTAGAGGTGAGGGTCAAAGAGTACCAACAGAAGTTTATCGAGGCTAAGTCGGAGATATGTGACCTGGAGAAGAAAAAAGATAAAGGTACATGTATTTTTGATGCCAGCATGTCTCATAAAATTAAATTTTACAATTTTTTAGACTCAGAGTCCAATTCAGCTGACTGGGCAAGAGTAAGTTCCTAGCCATTAAATTCAATCATGCACTGTTATACAACCAAGAAAAATGTGTAAAGAGAGGGATTAGTTGGCTCTGGGCTGCATGTATATTGATTGCTAGTATAACAAGATAGTTATTGAAAGTTTTAGTGATTGTGAATAATTATTGTCATAATTATNACCATACAACATATGATACCCAAATTAGGTGTGGTTTAATAACTTGTGGTAAGGTATGCATACCTCAAGTTTTGTTGAATTCTGTGAGGGTGCTCATTAAGCCTCGGCACGTGCAAAGCACGTGCAGAGGATTACGGTAGTCGTTTTGTCTGTCTGTTTGTCCCATCGAAATCTCAAGAAAGAGAGCTCTACCTACAAAACTGATGGTACTTACGTTCATAAATCTGAATGATCTTGTAGAAATATATTTTTTGCTATCCAAAACGCTGTAGTTGCTGATTTTTGACGCTTTTGTGCTTCTCTGAGCGCTTAGCTTCGAGGCCACGCCCATTGATCTGGTGTGCGTTATCTAGAATTCTTGTTGAATGGAAGCAGCTTAGCTGCATGGCCGCTGTTGCTGTTGCTTTTGGTCAGTGGTGCTTGGTAAGACAGATAAGAGTTGGCCTGGTGCATAGATTTTTCTGTGTGGCTAGTTAGCTAGTTGGCTAGTTCAGCTGCATGTTCATATCGGTAGCCCAGGCCATATGGATATTATAGCTCTCGGAACTATAATATCCATGCCCAGGCTAAACTTTGTAATATGCTCAGTAGCTAGCTGACAACATGCAGCTAAGCATTCAGTCTGTTCCACGGTCTTGTGCTCACTGTATTTCATCCAAGGCAGCACTGAACAGTAACTGTCTATGTAGCTAGCTATTATGCGGCATGCCGGGCCTCATATTAGTTTTCTTGATTCACCCAGGTCATAGATCTAAGTATGATACACAGTGTATGCATGTATGTATTAAGTGTGCAGTAGCTAGTTGAATGTGCCGAGGCTTGTGCACCAGCGGTGCTTTCATTTTTTCGTGTTGATTTGGCATGGAATTACCCATATGTAACTACAGTCAAGTAAATAGTTTTTTAAAAACAGCACTACCTAGATTGAACCAAAATTCTTTCCCTTGTTCTCGACAACTAAGATTATTAAGCCTCGGCACGTGCAGAGGATTACGGTAGTCATTTTGTCTGTCTATCTGTCTGTCTGTCTGTTTGTCCCATTGAAATCTCAAGATCGACAGTTCTACCGACAAAACTGATGGTACTTACGTTCATAACTCGGAATGATCCTGTAGAAATATATTTTTTGCTATCCAAAACACTGTAGTTGCTGAGTTTTGAGGCTTTTGTGCTTCTCTGAGCGCTTAGCTTCAGGGCTACGCCCATTGATCTGGTGTGCGTTATCTAGAATTCGTGTGGAATGGAAGTTGCTTAGCTTAGCTCAGCTCTTGGCTGCTGTTGCTGTTGCTCTTTGTCGGTGGTGCTGGTAAGACAGACAAGAGTTGGCCTGATTTCTGTATAAGCATATAGATGTATCTAGCTCAGCTGCATCTGAGCTAGATCATCTATAATGCAAGCTGGGTTATTATTATCAAGTTTAGGCATAGACTGGTTTAGGTAGCCCAGCTAAACTTTATAATATGCTCAGTAGCTAGTTGACAACGTGCAGCTAACCATTCAGTCTGTGCCACGGTCTTGTACTCACTGTGTTTCATCACAGACTCCGGGCAGCAATGATAACCATCTATATATTGTGATGGTGGCCTATTAGTTTTCTTGATTCACCCAGGTCATACATATAGTCTTTTACACAGTGTATGCATGTATGTATTAAGTACCCTAGCTCAGTATAGTTGAATGTGCCGAGGCTTGTGCACCAACGATCAGAACTCTCAAAAATTGAGAGACTTGTTCTCATAGGGCTCCATGGAATCTACAAACTTGTACTCCCATTTGTCTTCTGGAAGCTTGTGTGACATCACCGGTACCACCCCTCCTTTGTTTTTCGTAACAACGACACTAACAAGTCTAGTTAGTTTGTGCAGGTGCATAATTCCCTAGGGAATAAATCCAAACTTGGGCCACAGAATTGAGCCAAGCATTTGCACCCTTTTTGCTTTGTACTTCTCCAAGGGAACTCAAAAGACTTGGGTGTCGTAACAATCTAGTCCGCGTAATGGAAAAGTCGGGATACCCCTCAAAATACACTTGACGCATAAGATTCTGTGGAAAGCGTGGTGAATGGCGAGTATTAGGAGTAAAAGGAGTGGTTACAACATAAGACACATTAAGTTCAGTTCCGATTAGGACCTCTTCAAATTCTAGATCGACACGGTGTGCCTCGACAATTTGGTCAAACAGTATCCTAATCAATTTGACACCATGATTGTTCGTAAGTGGTGCTTTCATTTTGTCTGTCCATCTGTTAGCTACCATTTACATGCTCAAGAACAGCTTTACAGACAAAACTGAACTTACTCTCATTCGTATTCAGTTATCGTGTAGTGCTTATCACATTTGCTTGTTCTCATTCCACATGGTTTTATTGCTNTTTTTTTGCAAAATTCTGCAGATTTATGGCTTCGCAAAATAACTACAGTGATACAGTGAAATTTTGATTTTCGAAAACGCTTCAAGCCACCTAAATTCTGCTTGTTAGCAACAAATTTATTGATTTCATGCACTTTTGACTGTTTGCAAAGATTTTTAAGAATTTTGGTCTCTTACGTGGTTGCACTGTATACTGATTAAAGGTGCTATTGCACGGAAGCGGCAACTTTTTGAAAAAATGGCCCAAAAATCAATACTGGAATTTCATTGGTTGAAAATACGTCATTGGAATGCAATTTGTGCTCCTATTTTCGCGTTGAGTCCAACGTACGCATAATTTTTCTTTGTGACCACGTGGCAAGCTGCAGCTATTTGACATACTTATACACTTAGACTTACACTCATTTAGCTTCTTTCTTCCCCGTTTCTTCTCTAGGTGTGCTTCTACTGCTCATAATGTCTTGTAAGCGTTCAAATTCAAACTGCACGTGGTCGCACATTTTAATACACGCATATTGTTCTACGCACATTATGGCTTCACTACGCGGTGTAAATTACTACGCGTACAACTTCCGTGCAATAGCACCTTTAAATCATTTCAGTCTGCAGTTTTGAAAATGTATTACTGTTCTTGTTTTCAAATCTCACCAATAGAGAACGGACAGCTAAATGTTTATTAGATGTGCCAAATAGCTGGTGTGAAAGGCACCTAAGCATACAGTTGCCATCTCCAGCCACTCAGTGGACTTTTCATCTTTCACTACTCAAAAAAGAAACGCGCAGCGGCTATTCATCCGGTGCCGGAAGCGATCAATAGAGGCTATTCGTCCGGTAGATCACGTGATTTAAAAGTGCTACGAGCGGGTCAAAGCACAAGTTCAGAGTCAGGCTTCGAGTTGCTCAAGGTCTTACTATAATTACAAATAGTAAAAATTTCATAAAAATAAATAGTGTAGGAATGGGCAGTGCTATAAAAATGTAAGGAAACCAGGCAAGACTCTGAATTTCGGCACATGACTACTTCATTTTTATGGACTGAATTCATAAGTCAGCATAATACTCTATTGCAGTATACTTCGAATTGGCTAATGATAACTCTTTAAGTAGATATTTACACACTGCAAAAACAAAATTGTCATTTTGAAAAAATTGTTATAGTTACTCATTGTTATTAAATTTTAACAAAATGATTTGATTATGACAAAAAGTACTGTTGTAATTACTATTGCAATTGTTGAAATAACTTTTGTGATAGTGAAAATCACCAGCACTTTGTTAATATTGTCATATTGACAAACATTGAGTGAAAATGACACTTAGAATTAGTTACATTAATCAATCTTTGTTATAGTTACATAGATTTGTTACAACTCGACATTGTATGTTAAATTGACAATACTTTGGTTGATTTAACAAAAACGTTTGCAGTAGTGATAGGTTTTAGTGTGATTTACTATCACTTTGTTATACTAACTGTGTTGTACTATTGACAAAACAAGCAAGTTTACAAACAATCATGATATTGACAACTCAACTTATTGTAATAATTAATCTCTGAGTTGAAAGCAGCTTTACTTATTGATTATATTGACAATAAACACTCCATGAGAAGATTGATCCGCAATCTGCACGCATGGCTAGCTATATGTCACAAATAAGAGTACTGAGTCACAAAAAGCTGCATGTCATGGAAAACACCCAGCTGAAAGTGGGGACTGGCTCTTTGTGTCTTGTTCAGTAAGTGGGTTTGGAGTTAGCTATAAGTGCAGAGAAATTATTTTATCATGGCAGTCACATCAATGAGTTCACTAGCAAGTCACTGAACTGAGATATTCTAGCTAACTACAATTCAAGTTGCACCTGGAGTCAGCTCACGATCTACTTAGTGATTAGTCAGGCATCTGGAGCCTGTCTACAATTCATTTAGCTAGACCTAATAGCCTCTGTCACAACCTGTCAGACCCCGTACTGCATGAATCAAGTCAGTATTTCAGCTCAGGCTTGTCAAGTCGGTTCGGTCCTACAGTTCTTTACATAAAATTAGAGAAATTGCCATGATTAACACATGGGGAGATTTTACGTGACCCATCCCATGGGTTAATCGTGGGGAGATTTTACGTGACTTGTGCCCTGATTCAATCATGGCAAGTTTTACGTCACACGGAAAACATTGCCACAGTTATATGGTACAGTATTAATATGGGAACATTTTACGTAAGTACTCTGACCTTACGTAAAAGCTCCCCATATCATAGCTTTCTATACTCAAACATGTGGGGATGCTTTAGTTGAGAACTTTGACCTCACGTAAAATCTCCCCATTTAATACCATTGGCAACTAATGTGGCCACATTTTACACCAAATACATCTCACTCGAAAGAAGTGTCCTTTGACCTCACGTAAAATCTCCCCATATAGTACCATCAGCTATAAATGTGGCCACATTATACACCAAATAGATTTGCTAGTGAGAAGTGCCCTTTGACCTCACGTAAAATCTCCCCATTTAAATCATCACTAGTTAGATGGTGGGATTTTTTTAGGCATGAATTTCAACCGTGCATAAAACAACCCAGTTACAGTCGAATCTCCGAATAAAGGCCACTTTGGGAGCGAGGCTTTTGGCCTTTATTCAGAGGTTGGCCTTTGGTGGGAGGTTCGTCGTTATACATACAGGAATTGTGTCAAAGTTTATTTTATAGTATACATGTGCATCACAAGAACAAGGATCGACTAAGAAAATGATCCAGAGTAATTTGAGTACTTAGAAAGCATCACTGTACTGAATTGCTAATAATTATAAGCCATGACATATACGCTAGAATTTCATATGTGCTTGATGCAAGTGGTCAAACAGCTCAATTTGCTGTCGTGCAATACATATTTTTGATGTTGGAGAAGAAAATAGCTGCTTCATTTTATGGAAAGAAGTTATTCTGGGGTATACCCTTTCCTAACTTAATCAGTAACTCATTGATTTGCTTTTAATAGCTCCTCATGTTTCAGTGGTCCAAAGGTGAGCAGAAGAGGTGGTAGTACACTGGAAATACCTAGGATGTACTCTCTCCACAACCATAAACCCTAAGTAGATAAGTTGCAGCAACTAGTAGCCTCACTCAAAACGAAAGACTGGCAGATCTTACAGCACAAGAGTGCAAAAGTTCAATTTTACTTTTCTATTTATACGATAAGATAGAAAATTTAAATAGGCGTGGTTTCCTGCTTGGCCGTTTTGAGAGACAGTTTTGCAAAGAATCGATCAGTTGGGAGCATGCAGTTTGGCCGCTGGTCGGAATCAAGAAGCGGCCGCTCGTGGGAGGTTGCTTAAGTACTAGATGTATAGTATTTTCAATCGGTGCCACAACCTGTGGCCGTTACACGGAGGTTGGCCGCTTGTGGGAGGGGCTGTTATGAGAGGTTCCACTGTATATCCTTTCGTCAACTAGTGGGGGTATTTTAACTGTGGATACATGAAAATACTCAGTAGATCATAGCTATAGCTTGTATGTAGGTATTATATTATGGGACAAAAGAAATTATTACAATGTGATTAGTTGTTAATTATAACAAGTAGTATTCAAGACTTAATCATGAGGTAGTCACGAAGTGCTGAGATGATCAACTCTGTACTTTGCTTTTGCACACCTGGTCTCGGCACTGAATAGATTAAGTCAAATTAATGCAGTGCAAGAACTAATTCACAAAATTTCCAAGTGGCAAACTTAATTGTGTGTGTGTGTGTGTGTGTGTGTGTGTGTGTGTGTGTGT
>CAXIPT010000144.1:20470-33181 GCA_964030475.1 Tethya wilhelma
GAACCCTATCTTCGTCGGCAGCGTCAGATGTGTATAAGAGAAGTACGCTTGCATACATATTGTCACGTAGAAAAAGAATAAAATCCATACACTAAACTTATTGTAATTTTACACTCAGCTGACACTATTCTACTAACAATATAACTTAAACTTAGCATATTAATGTGTACACACATGCATGCATGGTGTTTCCATGGATCCTTCTTGTTTGTTGTTACAAAATTATCTCAAGAGTGTGTGGGAGGAAGAAGAGGGGGGTACTCGTCCATGTGATCCAGTCGATATGGCAACCGGTCTTCATGTTCCAAAGAATCTTGTAGTATGTGAGCATGTACCACTTGAACAAGTTTCTTTATCGTTTTTTCTTGGTATGCTGGAGCATGATATTTTATTAAAATCTGTCCAATTAAATGATTCTAAGTCTACAATTACTTCATATCGATTGATACCAGTATATTCTTTTCGTCCAGGATCACTGAGTTTAACGTAACATCGAACACTACAAAATCCAAAAACAGTTGTATTGAACCTCTGATTATACGACAAACAGTTGCAGTCATGATGGAAGAGAAAGTGCATCATTCCGTAGACACCACAGTTGATTCCATTTTTTGTGATCAATACATTTACAAACTCCATCACTTGCCAGTTCACTCCACGGAGGACAATTAGTAAGATTCTTTTTACTTAAAGTTATCAAATCACTTGTACAAGACAGACACACAAAGTGAACTATCAGAAACTGTAAATATCTTGTACAAAACATCATGTATCTCTGAGTCAGTAATTCTAAAGTGACACTTAGTCTAATAACTTCCGAGCATTCAATTCATGGTAATGTAGTATACTTTTACATTTAGTTATTGTTGTTTTAAGACTAGGTTTCAGTTACATAGTAAGCATACAGTTATAACCACCCTGAAAATCATTTTGATTACTTAGAAGATTAACTACACATGCACAGATGCAAATGGGAGGGGACAACTGGCAATTAATGACTGAATGACAGTATATAGGATTATTTTAGTTTTTATGGATAGCAGTTTGTCAACAGTACATGCATGGCTATATGGTATCCTCCCTTTCTATGCACTAAAGGACATTTGCATACACATATCTATAAAAATAATAACTTTATTATTGTAGGTATTGTAACAACAAACATTTAGCTTATACAGTGCATTAATTTCTTCTTGGTATTAACTTAAAACTATTATCAATTGCATGCATGCATCTCTTTGGACTGTCATATTATGGTTTAACTGGCAATGCTCAATTGATCAATCAACATTATTTGGTAGAAGAGGGGGATACTCATCCATATGATCCAGTCAATAAGGCAATCTATCTTCAAGTTCTGATGGAGTTTGTCTTATACATTGGTAAACAGCACAATAACACGATTCTTTATCTTTTGAACAGGGAAGAATATAGTTACTAGCAAACAAATGCCATAGACAGGACTAACAAATAGGCACAGCCCCCAAACCAACTTGTAAACAGCAAAGACAGAAGGATGTATTCCTCCAAACAGTCGCCACAGAATATTTGCTGGGTAACCCATCAAGTAAAGTACAAGCATTAAAATCAAGATAGAGTCAGAATTGCTGTGACAAGCATTTCTATGAGGCTTAAAGATTGCTATGATAACAGCTGCAAAAGAAAAAAGGACAATGGCCAATAGAAAGTATATAAATCCATCAACTGAGAATAGGATTAGAAGGTTCAAGATTCTTAGGAAGAGATAAAATGCTGCAAAGTATCGGTAGTCCCAAGATTCATATAAATATATATCTGAACTCCCCTAGGAACACGGTCAAAAATTCTCTCAGAGTCTCTCGCTGGATGTTAAAGTAATTGAGACATCTATGAAAGCATCGCCAGGGAAAGAGACACAGCAACATCAGAGGGAGGAGGTTGAACAGAAGGAGCATCATTAGAGCCAACACACCATAGGGAAGGTGCTCTCTACCAAAGTATTCATCCATATAGCTAAGAAGAGCTGTTTTACGGGATGTCCAGTAATACTGTACAGATATCTAGGCATTAGGAGATCAAGTGAAATGTTAAGAATTTTTACATATGAAAGGAGGATGAACGTAGCAAATGCTCCAACTCAGATCAGTTAAGGCAAGCTCAGAGTTCCTTAACTGAAATCATCGCACATGTTGATAATTAATGCTATATCTTACAAACCGTAGCAAGTGTTACCATGGAAACATGCATGATGATAGCTATGTCTTCCCTCTACATTTTGACTCAGTCGTAACAGTCATGTGACCAGATAATTATGAATAATTAACAGTTTTTGTAAATAATTGGGTTTACCGCTACCAAATACTGTTGCTATGGTTACCAAATTTTCAGACCATAAGCGTCTTGTAGTGAGATATCTGAATCTGGGTGGAAACGTTGTCTCCGATATATGCGCATAAAGAAATTAGCAAAAATGCTGCAAAATTTGGGTGTGCATTATATAGAAAATGGTGTTTTTGTCCCATATCTTTATGCGCATACATCGGGGACATCATTTCCACCCAGATTTGGATACTTTACTATTAGATGTTTTTGGTCCCAAAATTTGGTTGCCATAGCAACAGTATTTGGTAGCGGTAAAATGAATTATTCATAATTTAGTAATTATAATTAAGTGGCAGATTATTCATAAACTATAGGTCACATGACACTTTTAATTGCATTACCATGTAGATTAAAGATGAGATTATCATTTCATCAAGTTTCCATGGTAACATATGATTTAATTTAGAAGATACACCATATCACTTTTCTTAGATTTTACCTATTATTATACACTGAGCTTGCCTTAACTGTTCTGAGAATGAGGGTATTTTTGATATCCCACTCATTACGAATGCACCTAAAACATGTGTAAAATGGTCTCCACAGTGACACAACTTTGGGATAGCGATAGTGTAAACTGGCAAAGATGTATGTGATGATAACCAGCAATAATGGATAGACAGCAACTGCATAGTCAAGAGCTCTAGTCTGAATAGCTGTCATGTTTGGATGAAGACAAAATGGAGTGTATAGTGCACGAAAGAAGTCAAGATTCCACACACCACAAAATGTTGACCACACAGTAAACAAAAGATTTTTTGAAATAGAGTGAGGTTTAATGAAATATTGAACTACAGCTGGTGATGTACACACCTGACTAATCAAAATAAAACCATTCATTGCTCCAGAAGCTGCTGATATTCGAAATGTTAACACAATTACAAAGAAGACTGTCAGTGGGAGATAAGCAACAGCAATGTACTTTATCCAGTTGTACTTGTAGTCAGTACAGTTTAACTAGCTGAACCCAACAAAAATTATGTATGAGTAGAATTTACCATAACTATAACACATTGTAAATAATTATGTATGAAATGGTATAAACCCTGCACATGATCACCCATTATTCGTCACCTTAGCTGCTCATACCAGAAGCAAACTTATACTTTGTTGCGGTCACAATTATTATCCGTACAAGGCATACACAATACATATGGAGACATTAACTGGACCAGTTAAGGGTGGCCTGTCACTTACAGAAATTGATTAATTAGTAAACTAATTATAAGCAATGAATAAGAATTGCCAAATATAATCACACATGGTAATCAAGGGCTTGAACAACTTTTTTAGAATTCAAAAATAATGCTATAATAAAATACAATTAAGAATAGAACTGTTACAGCTGTTTTAAAGTGACAAATATATAGGGAGAACATCCGAAGTCACAAACATGAAATTCGATCACAAAAATCAAAGGCACATGCAGCCTTGCAAATAGGATTCCTCATGGTTCAAAAATCACAAAGTAAATCTGTTTGACCAAAATATGGCTACTTCACATAAATATTGTAGTTTATGCAAGTCACACACTTTGGCTGATGTGTCTGTGATTGATCAGAATAAGGTTTAGAAAATGAAATTAAGCCTGGTGGCTAGTTTGACTATGACTCTGACTCTCAACCCTTGGGTGGGCAGTTCAAGTCCCTCCAGTGCCACAGGTATTTTTATTTCTTTCCCATTCTCTCTTTCGAGCTCTGCCTAGAAGTTGACTCAGCTCTACCCCAAAAATGAGGAGGTGAATTTCACTGCATCCTTCGGAGGGGATGTAAAGCCGTCGGTCTAATTGTGGTAAACCTGAAGGGGCACTTTAAAAGCTCTATATATAGTACTATGCTCTTGACTATATGATTATCCAGTTACCTATTATCCCTTCATTTAAATGGCATTGAATATACTAGTGATAGCCTGTGCCCACATGACTGATTATTTACAAATTGTACATGCACATGCACTACGGTTTCATTATAGGACATAAACTTAAATCCTCAGCATATATATATATAATAATATATCAAGCTTCCTTGTAACTGCACTTTCAAAATAAACAGATCATACTGCCTCACCGTGAATTAACATAATAAATCATTCCTAGATTATAATCATTGTAGGCTTTAATTGGACTTTCTTTAGCCCATTATACATTATAGGTGTTTTAATTTCTTTCTAGCTTAGAGTATTTCCTTATACTCAGCATAATCACACAAAATAATGATGTTCCAGTAGCAATGTAGTTATGATGCAGTTTTCGATATGGTTTAAAGGTTGAAATGATGGCAAATGTAGCAAAAAAAACAGCATAGAAGCAAAAAAGTTATAAGCTGATTCTTTTACGAAAAAAATTAAACTGAAATTGACAATTCTCAGTAAAAGGTAAAATCCTGCAAAGTATCGGTAGTCTCGAGGTTCATCTCCGAACTCTCCTATGAATACAGTTACAAATTCTCTCAAAGTCTCTTGCCGAATGTTATAAAGTAATTGAGACACTTATGAAAGCATCGACAGGGAAAGAGACACACCAACATTAGAGGTAGGATGTTGAACAGGAGAACCATCACTAGAGCCAACACACCATAGGAAAGGTGCTCTTTACCAAAGTATTCGACTGTTGCATCCATACTGAGAGTCTGCTTCAAAGGGTTTCCTCTCACGTCATACAAAGTAGTGGGCATTATAGCAAGTCTAGTGAAACATAGAGAATTTTCACATACGAGAGGAGGATGAAGGTAGCAAATGCATCAATAAGAGTATTTTTGATATCCCACTCATTACGAATACATCTAAAAAATCTGTAAAATGGTCTCCATAGTGACACAACTCTAGAATCTATGATTCTATCTAGAATGCATCTAAAACACTTGTAAAACGGTCTCCATAGCGACACAACTCTAGGATAGCGATAGTGTAAACTTGCACAAAAGTATGTACCTGTAACCAACAGCAATGGATACACTGTTACTCCATAGTCAAGAGCTCTAGTTTGAATAGCAGTCATGTTTGGATGAAGAAAAAATGGAGTGTATAAAGCACGAAAGAAGTCAAGGTTCCATAATTACAATACAATGTTGACCAAACTTCAAAGATACTGGACAAAATTGGGTTGATCAAGAGGAAATATTCACTTGTTATTGGTGACATTAATATCTGGCTAGTCAATACAAACCCATTTAATGTACTTGAAGCTACAGATATCCGAAATGAAAGAACAATTACAAAGAAGACTGTCAGTGGGAGATAAACAACGGCAATGTATCTTATCCAGTTGTACTTGTAGTCAGTACAGTTGACACAAGTCAAGCTGTAAGAATAGATAGGAGGAGTGAACCCATCTAGACACATGCCACAAAGCTGTCCTGTCTGATTTATATAAAGACATGCATATTTGTTGAACACTGGACTTGTCCAATTTACTATTTCTAAATCCACAATGACTTCATATCGATGGTATCCAGAGTATTCTTTTCGTCCAGGATCACTTGGATGAACATAACATCAAATGCTACAAAATCCCACCACAGTTTTTTGGACATCTTCATAGTAAGACAGACAGTTGAAATATGGAAGAGATAGAGTATCATTCCTCATCCATGTGCTCCAACAAAGTCAGTTAAGGTTCTTTACAAATTTTTTTTAAAATCATGCATAAATTTGTGCATGTATTGCATGTGTCCATGAGACATTATCAGCCCATTCCTATACTCAAGTACAGTACTATACTAGGCATATGATTATAGTCAAAACATACACTTAAGCTACTAAGCAAACACACTAAAGACAAAAATAACTAGGACAACTATAAACACTTCTCATGGGGAGGCAATCAAGTGTAAAATTTAATTAAACTATTTAAAAATACACTAAATAAAATTTTACATTAATGTAATGTGCAATACAGTACTAAAACAATATTATTATTATTAACAGCACAAATATTGTTCTGTTACATAATACTATCATGGATACTATTAGGACTGAGAAGGAGGAAGAAGAGGGGGATACTCATCCATGTGATCAAGGCGATATGGCAACCTGTCCTCAGGGTCTGAAGCAGTTCCTCGAATGCACTTATGGATATGTTTAAAAAACACTTGAACACATTCTTTTATCCTTTAAACTGGCAACAAGATTGCTATCCAAATACCAATGCCATAGAGGGGGTGAATAGAAAAGATAATCACAAAAATTTTTGCTACAATTCGAAAAACTGAATATCGCATTCCACCCAAACTGTGTAACGTATAGTTAACAGATTCAGTAAGAAATATGAATGCAATAACAAAAATCAGCAGAGAATCGGAGTAGCTGTAAAATGACTTTCTGTATGGTTTGAATATGGCTACAACTAGTGATGCTGAAGTAAAAAGCATGCCAGCTAATGGGAAGTACAGAATTCCATTGGCGGAAAATCTAGTAAGAAGATTAACTATCCTCAGGACAAGATAGAATGCCGCAAAGTATCGGTAGTCTCGAGGTTCATCTTTGAACTGCCCTTGAAACACAGCCATAAATTCTCTCAAAGTCTCTCGTTGAATTTCAAAGTAATTGAGACACCTATGAAAGCATCGACAAGGGAAGAGACACAACAACATCAGAGGGAGGATGTTGAATAGGAAAATCATTATTAGAGCTAGAATTGCATAGGGAAGATGCTCTTTACCAAAGTACTCAACAGTTCCGTCAATCCTGACATACTTCTGGCTTAGAGGATTTCCTTCCATATTATATAAAGTAATAGGTGTTAAAATATCCAGTGAAACACTTAAGATCTTCACATATGAAAGGAGAATAAATGTAGCAAATGCTTCAATGAGGGAACTTTTGATATCCCATTTGTTACGGATGCACCTAAAGCATCTATAAAAAGGTCTCCATAGTGACACAACTTTAGGAGAATAATTATGCATAGAAGCAATAGTGTATGTGATGGCAACCAGCAGTAATGGATACACAGCAATAGCATAGTCAAGAGCTCTAGTCTGAACAGTAGTCATATTTGGATTCAAACAAAATGGAGCATATACAGCACGAAGAAAGTCAAGGTTCAACATACCATAGATTGTGCCTAACAGTTTTAAATTAGTTGCAGTGGGACCAAAACGTACAACCTCATACTCAATTATACCTGGAGACATTATAATTTGGCTTGTCAAAACAAATCCATTCATTAAACCTGAAGCAGCTGATACACGAAAAGTAAGGACTATCACAAAGAAGACTGTTAGTGGGAGATAAGCAACAGCAATGTATTTTATCCAGTTGTACTTGTAGTCAGTACAGTTTACACAGGCTANACCAAAGTATTCAACAGTTCCGTCAATACTGAGATAACTCTGGTTTAGAGGATTTCCTTTCATGTCATACAGAGTAATAGGTGTTAGAATATCCAGTGAAACACTTAAGATCTTCACATATGAAAGGAGAATAAATGTAGCAAATGCTTCAATGAGGGAACTTTTGATATCCCATTTGTTGCGGATACACCTAAAACATCTATAAAAAGGCCTCCATAATGACACAACTTTAGGAGAATAATTATGCATAGAAGCAATAGTGTATGTAATGGCAACCAGCAGTAATGGATACACAGCAATAGCATAGTCAAGAGCTCTAGTCTGAAGAGTAGTCATATTTGGATTCAAACAAAATGGAGCATATACAGCACGAAGAAAGTCAAGATTCAACATACCGTAGATTATGCTTAAAAGTTCAACTGCTGTGGAACTGAAACGTACAAACTCATACTCAGTTACACCTGGAGACATTACAATTTGGCTTGTCAAAACAAATCCATTCATTAAACCTGAAGCAGCTGATATGCGAAATGTAAGGACTATTATAAAGAATATTGTCAGTGGGAGATAAGTAACAGCAATGTACTTTATCCAGTTGTACTTATAATCAGTACACTTGACACAAGCCAAGCTGTAAGAGTAGACAGGAGGAGCAAATCCCTTAACACAGCTGCCGCACATCTGACCAGTTCGATTCATTCGAAGAGAATAGCATGATTTTTTATTGAAATCGATCCAAGTTAGAGATTTCAAATCAACACTAACTTCATAACGATGGGATCCAGTGAACTCTTTTCGTCCAGGATCACTTTCTTTGACATAACATCGAACACTACAAAACCCCACAACAGTTGTATTGAACCTCTCATTGTAAGACAGACAGTTGCAGTACGGAAGAGAAATTGCATCATTCTGCAAACACCACAGTTGATTCTGCTTCAGGCGTTTGTTATAATGCCTACATTCACAAGTTTCATTCTTAGTGAGCATACTCCATGGAGGACAAGTAAATTTATTACTGCTTAAAGTCATCAAATCAGTCACATTGATGCTACTTTCATAGAGACACACAACTCTAGCTTTCACTATATATAGCAGCAGAAACAGCAAACTTAATTTCCGAAACATTTTATCAACTTTGATACAGATTGATTTTACAATCTTGTCATAGTACATGCAGGTAAAGTTTAGTATTGACCGTGGAGAGCTCAAGTATAATTAAATTTACATTATAATAATTTTATGCTTGTCTTTGTACAAAAAGCATACCTAACAAAGTTGGCATGGGAAAGGAAACAGCAAGATAAACAGTAAACAGTTTATATTGACAACGTAGTCGATGCTATACTACTATTTATTATTTATTTAGCTATTTTTTTTCAAATCTTGGAACTTGCATGTAATATTGAATTTCGAATTTTCAGACAGCACTAATATCACAACAATTAAGGCTAAGCATAATTGGGGCGAGCTGGAGCGAGCCCCAACTAGGCTGAAGACTGACCAAAAGGGAGCATAGCTGAGTAGAGGAAAGAGGGGAAAAAAAAGAACAGGTAGTACTCCTGGCTACTATGCTATAGCACATACACCTGTCTTTTAGTCCTTGAACAACTATAGCAATTGGATTATTGCTCAGTCTTGCTGCATACATTTTCAAGTACGCTTTTACTGAGTTCATTTGTGCCATATCCAGGTTCATATTCATGCAGTTTTCATTTTTATTTGTGTTGTATAGTTGAGGTAACATTAATTATTGATGACAGAACTTTAATCATTTACTACATAGCAATGATAAAGGCTCGCTTCTTTGATGTTTACACATTGTCACTATAGTATATATATATATCATACGTACAGTAGTAAGTATAGTAGGAACACTAACTGCTCTTTCTCTTGGAGAAAACGGTGATAATTAGGTGATAATTAGCAAAAAACCAATCGTAATAACTTTCATAACTTGTAATCGGATGCAAAAAGTAATCATAATAATGCCAGCCCAAATACAAACCGGTTTTATAAATTATGATGCCTCGCGCTAATGCGCTCGGCAATTAGTATTAAGCTAGGAATGTATTAAAGTACCCATGAAAAGAAACTTTCTTTGTGGTGTCAAAGTTGGCTCAACACACTTTAGTTCTCTGGATATCTTTTTCAAGTAAGTCAGTTAGACAGTACGTAAGTATGTAAGTATGTACATTAAAGAACAAAAATGGCACTGTTGTGGCTTCCCACTAGAACTCTCTATGAGTACTGAGGAAAGTCTCTGTGAATTTTCAGTCTTAATTGCATGTAATTGGTAATTTGTGAGTGAGAGCCTCTGAGCAATTTAGACAGTTTAATTTTGTTTGGTTGGATTTTTATAGTGACCAACATTGCATAATATATATATGTCTATGAGACAGTTGGCCCATTCCTATACTATACGTATTACCGTACGTCTGATACATTATGCAGATGTTGCATAAACCAGTAAGGAATTAAGTATAAGTTTGTTATCTGCATGTACATAAGTCACAGTTCTATGCTGTTTATTATAAGGTTCTTGAATGTAAGTTAACAAGATAAATAAAATCAGATTCTACTAGATGCAATTCATGTCAAAAACCCCACATAGTCCACCAATTAAGTTGCACCAACTAAATTCATAATTAAAGCTATATTGCATGCCCTGAGTATATACACACACCAAAGATAGGGGTAAACAAAATTTAACAAATGAAAACAACAACAACAACGACAACAACAACAAACAACTATTTAGGTACAATGGATGTTTGATTGTATAATTATGAGATTGGTATAGGGAGTTTGTGCATGTACTCACACTCAGCAACATATTCGATCAAGATTTCAGCGAGGTAAATTAGAACGAACAATTATTTGAGCTCATACATCTCTCCAAAACTATAGCACCTAGCTGTTTCAAATAGCTAGCTGCAATCACGTAGATTATATAATGCACGTGCTATCACAAATTTTGCACAATACTATAACACTCGGTATGTAGGTTTTCTAAAATTTGGTCACATAATAATAATTATTGTAATTTAAGTATTCAAGTTACTATAATATGCTATGCATGCATGATTATGGCATGGTAACCAAGCAATTTTCTTCTACAAAAGTAGTTCCTCTATAATGCCGCCAAAGTCAATTTGAATGAAAAAAATTATGATTAGTGCTAAGCATAGCATTAAGCATAACAGAAAAGGTATATAGTTTATCAATCTTGTATAGAGAAAAACTTAAGCCACATCTAAACTTGCTATACAACTAACCAAGTAGTGAAGATAACTTTTGACTGCATAATGACAACTTTTAACATGAAATTAATGTTTTACCCTTACTTCATAGAGAGCAGAACTATACCCATGGAAAGAGCTAGTGAAACTACTTAAACAATATTAATCATGGGGATTACTGCTTTTTGTTAGCTATAGCTACAATCAAAAAAGCAAATTTGTTTACTTATAAGAAAATGTAAACTTTCAATACGAATTAAATAAACAAATGAGTCTTTAATCTAGTTTAGACTACTATAATAGCTATTGAATAGAAATAAGATATAAATTAAGTGCATTCCCTGTCATTCCTATACCCATGTATAGTACTATATACTACAGACGTACGATTACAGTCAAAACATCCATTAAATACACAAAGCTACAATGTCATGCATGTACTAACTACAAAGTAAACACAATTAAAAGACAAAAAAATACAAGTAGGACAACTACATATTTTCACGTGGAACCAATAAAGTGTAAATATATAACTATAAAACCACAATAATAATTAAAAAATAAAGTAATATGCAAAATGGTAGCAAAAATATTAAGTGCTTTCAACAAAAAACATGGCATTGTTTTGTAATGTATTATTAGGACTGAGTAGGATGGAGTAGAGGGGGATACTCATCCATGTGATCAAGGCGATAGGGCAACCTTTCGTGAGGGTCTGAAGTAGTTCCTTTAATGCAGCTATCCATTCATTTAAAAGACACTTGAACAGATTCCTTAATCCTCTGAACTGGCAAGAAGATTGCTATCAGAATACCAATGCCATAGAGGGGGTGAATAGAAATGATAATCCCAAAAATTATCTTTATAATTTGAAAAACTGAATATTGCATTCCACCTAAACTGTGAAACATATAGTTAACAGGTTCGCCAAGAAAAAAGAGAGCAATAATAAAAATCAGCAAAGAATCGAAGTAGCTGTAAAGGGACTCTTTGTATGGTTTGCAGATGGCTATAATTAGTGATGCTGAAGCAAAAAGGATGCTAGCTAATGGGCAATACAGAATTCCATTGGCAGAAAATCTGGTAAGAAGATTAATTATCCTCAGCACAAGATAGAATGCCGCAAAGTATCGCAAAGTATCGGTAATCTTGAGGTTCATCTTTGAACTGCCCTTGAAATACAGCCATGAATTCTCTCAAAGTCTCTCGCTGAATGTTAAACAAGTTGAGACACCGATGAAAGCATCGACAGGGGAAGAGACAGAGCAACATCAGAGGGAGAATGTTGAACAGAAGGACCATAATAAGAGCTAGAATTGCATAGGGAAGATGCTCTTTACCAAAGTACTCAACAGTTCCATCAATACTGAGATAACTCTGGTTCAGAGGATTTTCTTTCATGTCATACAGAGTAATAGGTGTTAGAATATCCAGTGAAACACTTAGGATCTTCACATATGAAAGGAGAATAAATGTAGCAAATGCTTCAATGAGGGAACTTTTAATATCCCACTTGTTACGGATACACCTAAAGCATCTATAAAAAGGCCTCCATAGTGACACAACTTTAGGAGAATAATTATGCATAGAAGCAGTAGTGTATGTGATGGCAACCAGCACTAATGGATACACAGCAATAGCATAGTCGATCAAGAGCTCTGGTCTGAAGAGTAGTCATATTTGGATTCAAACAAAATGGAGCATATACAGCACGAAGGAAGTCAAGATTCAATATACCGTAGATCGTGCTTAAAAGTTTATTTACTGTGGAGGTTGAACCTACAAAAACATACTCAATTACACTCGGAGACATTACA
>CAXIPT010000145.1:0-29261 GCA_964030475.1 Tethya wilhelma
TTCACTGTTGATGGGTGTGAGTGTGAGCAAATCCTTAGAGTACTATGCATGCCATCAGAAGGATCTCATGTGGTTTAATTTTTAGCTAACTACATGTATATACTGCATGCATGCATGAGAAACATTGGGGCCACTTGTATATGAGTCTGATTCACTTTTCTCAATTGATGTCAAAACTGTCTGCATATTCATGTACTTGATGCCAACATTGATAGTTATGCATATTGAGCTATATTCTCTGACTTTTTAAATTTTGCCTAGGACTGAAGCAGCTAACAAAGTATAACTCTGAACAGCTGGACATTCTCAATGGAGATAAATATAGTCATAATGTCATTTGGTCCATAAACCAGAATTATTGTTATTATTAATAGCTATAATTTCTTTGCTACGTACGCCACTAGGACTGAGGTACAAAATATGGAACAGGACAAATAGAAGCATATTGAGGAAGAAGATTGAAAGTCTTTGAACGAGTTCTGAGTGCAATAGGGATCTATAGGCTATGATCACCTCAGCAGACTCAATATCCACACCAGGCTCACCACCTCTGACCCTAAAACCAACCATTAGAGACACGATTAGAGGGATAAACTTCTTCACAGAGTCATTATCATTTATCAATCTAGTCCAGGGTTGTATATTCTAGTATATACTCAACTGAGCTTTTTTTGTTTGTTCTTGTTTTTTCTTTCTTTTTTTCAAGTTAAAACAATAGCATGAGCATACAGGTGTGGCATGACTAAATAGCACAGAAGGGCTAATAATGGACATGCAGTCACCTCAATATGATATGTGAATTAAAAGTTGACATAACTGAGAAGAGGAACATTTAAAAAAAGGGGTAGGTATCTACTTAGATATAAAAAAAAAAAGAGTATACAGAAAGAGTTGCATGGAGCCATATGTTGGTGAATTTGGCTCTTAAAGGCATCTGGGGATGTAGCTAATAACCAAAAATTATTGTGCCAGATAACCTTGGAAAAAGTTAGTAGCTACATTATAGCATTCTATAGAACACATTCCACGGTGCAGATTTTGTTAAGTAAAATGCCGTAGTCACAGGGTTAATCGCGGGTCAAAGGTCGCGGGGCTTCGCGCGTTGCATAGTGGGATTCAAAATTTTTAGGCCGAAGGAGAGCACGTGCGAGCAGCTATTTATAGAATCAAAAGAAATGATGTAATCTTTGAAAAATTTGCTATGAATATCATTATTTGAGGCCAAATACACTGTTATATGTGCAGCCTTGCCACGAAGTAGAATCCCTCTTTCCACACGCTTATGTGGGGCTCGCTCATGCTCGCCCCAATTAGGCCAAAGGAGAGCACGTGCGAGCAGCTATTTATAGAATCAGAAAGAAATGATGTAATCTTTAAAAAATTTGCTATGAATATCATTATTTGAGGCCAAATACACTATTATGTGCAGCCTTGCCGCTTATGTTATGTGGGGCTCGCTCATGCTCCCCCCAATAAATCTCTCCCATTTCATTTGGGTGTGTCGCGTTTAATGCTGTGGCTGTTTACATTCTGTGACACTGAATTCAAGTCAGTATTATGGGTAACCAGCAATCCCAGCAGGCTTTATGTGTATTTATGATAGGAATTGATGCTGCCGGGAACACGACTATACTATATTGGTTGAAACTTGGTCAAGCTGTCACTACTATACCCACAATAGGTACGTCTACCAGCTGATAGCATATGTATAGGTTTAGTGATCTAGCAACAAAAATCTCATGAGGATGGTGCGCAAGAAAGACGGTCCCAACTTGGGTGTCCAAGAATCACATGAAGGTGTGCAGGAATTACAGAGTGTGTATAATAGTAAAAATTTTAGAAGTGTTGGAATGGCCAGTGCTGTAAAAAGCAAACAAAACAGGCGCATGACTAATATTTTCATGAGTCAATTCTAAGTTTGAATTTTATCATTATAATAATTGTTTAACTCATGAGTCAATTCAATTGAGCAATCACTTGACTAATGTGGATGAAGTAAAAAGCATGTAAAATGTAGGTACACAGTAACGTAAGAGTTGGGCACAAAAAATGAAGTAGTCATGTGCCGAAATTCAGAGACTTGCCCTGTTTCATTTATTTTTTCAGCACGGCCCATTCCTACACTTCTCATTTTATAAAGTTTAACTAATTGTTCATTTACTTTTTTGAACACCAAAGTGGTCAATTGTATGGACACAATCACACAGCAGAGACTAGTCAGTCTCTACAAAAAGCAGAAGTGTATACATTTAAATTTGCATGCACATTATATCCATGCAAACCACGTGGTCTATTGACTACCTCTACCTAAATGGCTAAATAAAAAGATATCGAGAGTTTCAAAGCTGCCTAGATTTTGTTTGCTGCCTTTTCGCCAGCAAACAAGTCAAAAAGGGTGTTTTATGCATGAAATGAAGTCTTACTATAATAGTCAAAGTTGGCTAATGTCTTTTCTTTGTCTGGAAATGGCGTTCAAGTAGCTCAGTCAGTTAGGAAGGAATTAAGGAAGGGAGAAAATTATAAAAATACACTGTTGTGGCTTCTTGTCAGCGCTCTCTCCAAAGTACTATAGAAATTTTCTGGCAGTTTGCTTGGTTAGTACAGTAAGCAAACTAGTCTGCGGGAGGCTATTAAATGCATTTAAGGCTTAGCTTTCATTCCTTGAAAGTTTATAAGCATGAACATTTATACTGTGTCAATGGAACATGAACATTTTATATTTAGTCATTGGAACAGTCGGCCCATTCCTACTGTACATATGATACCCTCCAATAGATTGACCTTTGAACCTGCTAAAGTTAAACCTTTAACCCTGGTGAGCTTCTACTAGACTTCACGATTGAAAGGACAGCTTCTCGTTGACTTTGAGCGGTACAAGCTGGATCAAAGAACAAGGGTGGGCGACTTTGACCTCAACGCCCCAACCACGTTCAAGCATGACGTGCACATGATTTAAATCTTTCAGGCTGTCTCGATCCCTCCCTTTGCATGTGGATTATAATTCGCGTGCAGAAAAAAAATAGCGGGAGAGAGCCTGGTTCGAGGTTAGATTTGTTTGAGTCCTGTCCATGCAATTTGCATTTTCTGTTCGTGAGTTATTTTCGCTAAAGTGAGTGCCAACTCAGCTCTGTCAGGTTTAGGGGTTTGACCGGGTTCAATGGTCAATGTACCGGCGAGCACACCCTTTTTGACACTCTAATAAGATTCCTGCACACCCTCATGTGATTCCTGCACACCCTCATGTGATTCTTGGACATCCTAATGTGATTCTTGGACACCCTCATGTGATTCTTTAACACCCTCATAAAGTAGAATCATAGTCACTCTAATTTTGACACTGAAAATGCACCATAATTTAATCTTTAGCATGGCCAGCTAGCTAAGTTACATGGTTGTCAATATTTTCAGGTTGCCCATAGGTTTTCTCAATAACATCTGACAACAGCGGAGCATTCTAATATCTTTGTATAATCATATGCATAGGATTAATTACTCATAGTATGGTTCGTAGTCTGTGACATAATATGCTGCTTCATCATAGAGTTTTGATGGTGCACCGTGGCTGTCATTGTGTGCGTAGGTGATCAGTTTTCTGCTAATGCACTCATAGTACTTATAATGCATGTAACAATGATACACTCTTTTACTCAACAAATGAAGGCACCAAGGTGCATAACCCTTGGTGCATAATATGCACGTAAAATTTTGAGTACTTATAGTGCGATTGCATGTGTTGTATAAATTATACATAATATTATGATGTTAAAATGTTATGCATTGCTGTGTTCATGTGTTTGTAAAATGGTACAGTATAAGTTAACAATACATTTGATTTTTTCCTTGATGTTGGCTATCTTCACAGCACTATCATACGTACAGTAGTACATATAGTAGGAATAGGCTGACTGTCTCATTGACACAATACAAAATGTTTATGATCATAAAAATCTAGCAAAACAAAATTAAGTCTTGAAACCTGCTCAGAGGCCCCCACTGATAGATTACCAATTGTATGCAAGGCCTAAACCTCACAGAAACCTTCCTTAGCACTCGTACAGAGAGCTAGTTGGAAGCCACAATAGTGCCATTTTTGTTCTGGTAACGTACTTACTTACTTCCTAATTGACTTACTTGAAAAGCATTTCCAGAGAACCAGAATGTGTTGAGCCAATTTTGACAGCACAAAGTAAGTTCTTTTCATAGGTACTACATTCCTTGATACTCGTTTTAATCACAAATAAGCCTAAACAAAAACTAAAAGGCTTTGAAACTGAGGGTATAACTTCATGTGCTTCAATGTAGCCATCTTCTTGTAGAGTTCAAAGGTTATTAGTTATCAACGTGGCATTTAATGTGCATGCAAATTAGCTACTCTAGCAGGCAATGTAGCTTCTGCTCAGATAACTCAAGCTTTTTGTAGAGACTAATCAGTCTCTGATAGTCTCCTCACTATATAGTGTTGAAAACGTGAATAAACAAGTAGTAAAAATTTCAAAAAAAATAAGCAATGTAGGAATGGGCAGTGCTGTAAAAAGTATTGGAACAAGGAATAGTCTTAATTTCAGCACAAGACCACTTCATTTTTTATGCCCAAGTCTTGCATGGCCGGTAATCTAATCCTGTCTGCTGTAATTTATTCCACTTTTTAGCCGTGCAATAAGATTGGCAGGAATATGAACCATTTATGTGATAAAATGTGATAATGATAAGCTATTCAAGTACAGATCATTCATTAATTTTACGACAATAATTAGCTATGAGAGATCAAAAATGAAAATGAAGTAATCATGTGCCAAAATTGAGACTATTCCTTGTTCCAATACTTTTTATAGCACTGCTCATTCCTACACTGCTTATTTTACTACTTGTAAAATTATAGTTCACTGGGTTCACATTATAGCACACTCATGCTACCTTTGTATTAAGGATATCTGGCATTTCATATACTCTACTACCTATGATATATGGCTCGCTCAGGCTCACCCCTCATCCTCGCTCCCCTTAATTTTAACGTTATGGGTGTGACCTCGAAGAAAAGCCTCATATCTCAGGAACCACAAAGTTTTGTTGAATTGTTTGTGTAATTCTTTTAGATAATCTTGATTATTTTACCTTGGTTTGCTGCTTTTGAAGACTGGACTTGCTGTTCTTGAGATATAGTTGGAACACAAACACACACACACAAACAAAATGACTACCGTAACTCTTGGTGCGCATGCACACCAAGGGTTAAATATGCGTACAAGTGCATGTGCTAGCTTAGCTAGTTGAGTGGGTCGAGGCTTGTGCACCATCAGTAACTTCGTTTAGTTTATTACTTTGGCAATGGTTTTAGGTCATGTTTTTGGGCTCATTAGAAAGAGAATGCATGAGCTAAATAGTAGCCTAAAAAGCCTGTTAGTGCCAAGTGCTCAGTTTTTGCAGGGCTAAGTCCCCCATTTTGCCCACAGGAAGTATCCTGTACACAATCTAACAGCCACTGTTTGTTTTCTCTATACAATTTGGCCATTCCTATGTTTCGCTACATTTCCAAATTTTTTTTTTATTTATTGTTAACTTTTGTTTATTAATTATTATCACCGTTTTATTAATTATTAATTATTATCACCGTTTACATGCATGCAGTATCAAAGAACAAATAGTTCTCAAAAAAGAACTCTATTGTCTTGTTTTGTGCTTTTCAAAGTGGCTTAAAATTTTTTTGTGTCTGGAAACATACAACCAATTACATGTAAAATTAAATTACGGCATGTGGAGGCGGGAGGGGGGGGGGGGAATAATAATTAGCAGCTATGCCTTCTTCTACAAACAAGATTACACAAAAGCTTTTGTTATAATGCAACTAAGCAACAATCAAGCTTTAACTATCTAACACTGTCAGTACAAAAAAACTATAAGAACGGGAAGGGGTCTAATTCGCTAATGAGACATTGCTGCACGTCTAAAGCTTTTTCTAGCTAGATAACCAGCCTTTCAAAAGCAATGTATAGTGCTTTTAGAATTGTAATCTGTACATCACAAATTCATGCATACACATCAGGTTTCAATGTAGAAACTATTGAGTATAAAGGTGCTTCAATTACTATTTGGGAATACACTGGAAACCGTGGGCATATGAATTGGTGGGTGCAACCCTATCGCAGCATGACACAAAGTCATGGGAAAGGTTATTATGATGGTATGTAAAGCATTGCCATTGCCATGTAATCTCTCNTAAGCATGAACATAATTATTGTATTGTGTCAATGGGACAGTTTGATACGTACTACCGTATGTATATATGATTAGATATACCAGTAGGTGTTACAGAGTTGGGGAAAATATTGATGTCAAAACTTTGTACAGAACCCAAGGGTAGACTATTGGTAGTGGTAATTTGCACTTCCAATGAAATGGAATCACCCTCCACTGCTTCAAACAGATTGGCTGGTTGGGGAATGACAAAGTCAACAGCTACAGGAATACGATAAATTCATTTCACATTACTGTATACCTTCAAAAAACAATGACAGGTAACTGCATGCAAGTTGATAAAACTTACTTAGCAAGTCTTGTGCAATAACTATACTGTTTTGAGCAGCAAGCAAAGCTGCTACAACAGTCAGCACTGGTAGAGAAGCCTTCATCTCTACAGCAGCGCTAACTTCGATGTCACAATATCTACAACAAGCAATAAACTACACCACTATAGATGTACAAAGTCACTAGCGACAACCATTGAAATAGTTGTTAGACAGTACAAACTAAGTGGAACTAACTCATCCCTTCATGTCCTTGCTACGAAGATGAAGAAACCCATAATATTCATTACAGCACATTCTTCAGTTGCTCCCCTGTCATATACACACACTAACAATATTCTACATATGTATATACAAGTCACTATCAAGCTTCATGCAGCCTCACAGTTATAATGCAGTAACACAACTAGATAAGGATTGGCCGAATGTAAAACATGCCTCAATACCTGGATGACTTGCTACTACATCCATATGGTTGGCTTGAGGAAGCAGGCATAGTGTTTGAAATAAGTTGCTTGTACACCACCATGGTCACTGTGATGTCATGGAATCACAACCAATGTAGTGACTGTGACTTTCAGGTACGTATCATTTTACAGAGTGAAATTTGAAACTAAGAAAGCCAAAAAAGTACTGCTTTATTCATTTTCAAAATGGACGGAAATAATTGCACACAGAATTTATTTCTTTAGTCAAATGAAGGATCATATTAGTAGGTTCAATTGAATGCACAATGCATGTAAGATTATCACACAAGATTTAATAATTTTAATAAACAAACAATTAAGAGACCACATAGTGTACTGTGAACAACAAACATTCAACTTTGCCAAACCATTATGCATTACGCACGGATTTCGAAAGACCTGGGTTTGAATCCCAGCTTGTTTTCCAGTAAATTTTCATGAGGATAAGACTAAGACATTAATAATTATACATATAATCAATCCCAAGGCAAATCGGAAAACACTGGAATCAGTGGAATCACTGGACTGCATACTGTACATACATGTAAAATGAGAGTCGTTCACTATCATCACCGCAAAAAATAGTATCATATAGTACATACATACAGAATGAATCCAATATTCACAATTATGTACACAACACAACATGTTCAAATTTACTTCAGGAAATGATACTTTAAGCCTCAAACTTGCTCAACGGTTCCAGCACACAACAAGAAACCTCACACAAAAATTAAACTCTATACAGTTCCCATTCATTGGAAGCCTAGCCTCGTGAACCAGTCCCTCCCCGCTATGCTTATTGCTAAGCGCGGGGAGGGCCTGGTCTCCAAAATCACACGAGTTACGTCACAAAAAGAGTGCGTGGGCGGAAAGTTGTTCGGTGGTTTATCTGCCCACTCAAAATTAGCTAGTGCTAAAAGCGCTCACGAGTCCAGGCAAAAAAATTTTTGCAGACAGTTTAGAAACGTAGCGCTTGTGTTCTAAGTCTTTGAATTTAGCTTGTTTTAGCTTAGTTAGGCTTATTTTGTGAACCTTCTATGGCCAGGAAAAATTCTGTCACAGACTACTTGCGTATTTGCGTGCACAGCATGCATAGGAAGGCCAGCGCTCCAACAAGAGCAAGAGGCAGGTACAGATACTAATCACAGCCATTACAAGTAAGTTAGTATTGTACTTACATTTATACACTTGAAACAAGCTTGTCATTGATCTCTCTTAGCTTGTTCTGTGAGTTGCGTGGGCAGGGCTACACTTTCTTACTCGACCTGCCCACATATGCAAATCACGGTTCTACCACGGTTCTACCCTTGACGTCACTCACGTGATTTTGGAGACCAGGACCTCCCCGCGCTTAGCAATAAGCATAGCGGGGAGGGACTGGTTCACGAGGCTATTGGAAGCCCACACTAGACTACATGTACATTGGAGTGAGCATAAGTGAATTCAAAGGAAACAAAACTGGGGGGAGCCTGAGCAAACACCACAGTAGTGTCCAGAACAACTAGTCCGTCCATATAATTATGTATAGAAATTGATGATATACTCATACATGCACAATACTGCTTTCGGTGCAAATTAACAATACTACTGAAATGAAAGCACCTACGGTGCATAAGCCTCAGCGCAACCCTACACTAGACATGCATGCACGAATGCATCTGGCAGTACTGAGACCACTAATACAAGGCCCAGGAAGTCAGTAACGGCCAGCCATCTGGTCAATCTCAAATTCCAACATACAATTAATTTAGTGAGCTTTGGACAGCCAAGTCATTAATCGGCTCAGTTTAGTCAGTGAAGTGTGATGGCCAGATGATGTCTTACACACTGACCCAGGAATCTGGTGCTGAGTAAGGAATACAGTGGTGTTCTGACACTGACAGAACACACACAATTAAGTGTATAGCTCAGTTACTTACCTGTCCAAGCAGAAGTAAGACACCTATAAGCCAACTGAGCCATGCAGTCTGAATTTCTAGATAACGCGCACTATACGTGATGGGTGTGGTCTCGAAGCTAAGAAGCTAAAAAGCGCTCAGAGAAGCACAAAAGCCTCAGATCTCAGAAACTACAGCGTTTTGCAAGATGCCAAACATAATATTTCAAGATAATTTCGATTCATGAACGTAAGTACCTTCCATTTTGACTCTAGAGTTGCCATTCTTCAGATTATCCAGTAACAGACACACACACAAAACGATTACCGTAACCCTCTGCACGTGCTACGCACGCGCTGAGGCTTAATAATGTTTACGTATAAAAACTGCATCTGCCCTAACTTCACTTTGCAACTGAAACAGCCCAAGTAACTGGGACATGGGAGCATTAGCTGCTAGGGCACGTTGTACACTGCACAGCAAACAACATAAAGGTATAGGTCTGTTTTATCATACTGTATAGCACAAAATTTGGCGGGTTTTAATATTGGTGGATTCACATACAGTGCTTCATGACCTCTAAGAACAGTGGAGAATCATCCCCTAGCCTCTGCATGCTACTATTGCTGATTTCTTAAAGGTGCTATTGCACGGAAGCGGCAACTTTTTGAAAAAATGGCCCAAAAATCAATACTGAAATTTCATTGGTTGAAAATACGTCATTGGAATGCAATTTGCGCTCCTATTTTCGCGTTGACTCCAACGAACGCATAATTTTTCTTTGTGACCACGTGGCAAGTTGCAGCTATTTGACATACTTATACACTTAGACTTACACTCATCTAGCTTCTTTCTTCCCCGTTTCTTCTCTTGGTGTGCTTCTACTGCTCATCATGTCTTGTAAGCGTTCAAATTCAAACTGCACGTGGTCGCATATTTTTATACACGCATATTGTTCTACGCATATTATGGCTTCACTACGCGGTGTAAATTACTACGCGTACAACTTCCGTGCAATAGCACCTTTAATATGACATGTACACAGTACTACCTTTGTTTCCCAAGCCCTCTGCATGAATGTGTCAGGTAAATATCATCAACGTAAGCTTTAAAAATGCAAACAAAATCGTGCCATTGTTTATCTATACCAAATTAACACTTTATTATTTTTGTAGTTAACCCTCGGCGTGTGAAACACGCCGAAAGGGTTATAGTAGTCGTTTTTTCCGTGTGTGTGTGTGTGTGTTCACTCTTAATCTGAAGAACAGCAAGTCTACTCTGAAAATTAAGGACATAGGCATGGAGTACTGATGTTCATCTAAAAAAAATATGTGTATCAGAAGCTAAAAGCTTATAGTTCTTGAGCTATGCCAGGATTTTCAGTACGAGCCATCGCTCGGGCGGCCATTTTGGCTACGTGGCCCCACCCACTATAGCACTACGTATATGTATAGCGAACTAACGAGAGTTGCCTGATCATGCGCTAGCTGCACCTCGCTAGAACACTGGAAGTCTGAGATAGCGACACTGACTCTAGTATAAATGCTTAGACGTAACAGAGTATTTCTAGTCCAAGCGCTTGTGTTTTGCAAACTCTGCAGCAAGATAGCTTGTGATAATAATTTTATTATGATCGCGACGTTGCCTAAGTAGCCACGCCCATGCACAGTACAGTCTGCATGCATTGCCAGCCTCGATGTTATACAGCTGCAGTAAAGTATAGAAAGTGTGTTTTACATGAGATTGCAATGCTGACAGTATACGTACAATCATGCCTCGATATTCTTCCTCATTGCCTCATTATAATGCATGCAATAAATATTGTATTGCATAGATAGTGTGTATCACAGTGTATATACGCCGAGGGTTGTGCACCATGCATATGGTGCCTTTCATTTATATGTGCATTTAATGGCTACTTGAAAAAAAATCACTGGCAACTAGAGCGAGACAGAAGTGGCATGCCAAGAACAAAATTTCAGAGCTCGAACCTGGAAACTAAGTGTTGAACAGATCTAGAGGTGACTAAAATTCAGAACATACCTTGGATTTTTAGAGTGCTACTCTCCCCCTATGGTAATAGTACGAAATCTTGTTCTGTATACAGAGTAGTATATTGGAAAATATTTTGGTCATGTCTATAGTACCCATTGCAATTGCTGGCAATGCAAGATCACTGACAGTCATCCAGTGAAGTTCAACTGAGATTTTTTTCTAAGGAGCTGAGGCTTGTCATCTTGTAAAGTAAACCACTATGATACATAACGTTTGTAGTCACCTGCAAATCTTAAGTAACTTACACATTCCAGCCAAGCACATGCACATAACCAGCTAGTCAAGCATTTCTAGATAAAGCACATGACACACGATGGGTGCAGCTTCAAAGTTAAGTGCACGGAGAAGCCAAAAGCCTCAGATTTTAGCAAGTGCAATATTTTGTACAATTCTCAATTTGAATGGATTCACAGATACGATTTTGAGGCTGCCATTCTTCAGCTAGTAACAACAAACGTATGTACACACCAAACAACTATCTAGTGTATGTATAGTCTCGCGTAGCCAGACACATTTCACGCTCTGCCTATGTGGCTCTATATATATAGGCTCAAAAGACTACATTTTACGGTTTCATAGTGTTTCGCCTACAGTCATCATCATCATCATCTTCTTCTTCTTCTTCTTCTTCTTCTTCTTCTTCTTCTTCTTCTTCTTCTTCTTCTTCTTCTTCTTCTTCTTCTATCTTGGCTCAACTTTTCTCAGAGACTATTCACTTTCAGAAGCTGATTCTTGAACGAATGAACTTGGTTTATTCCGGGACAGTCGCTTTTGCCATCGGTTTTTAGCGCCTCTCATTGAGTAGCTAGATACAAGGCGAAAAGCGCCTTCTCCATATGGCCGCCATTGAGTTCTACACTCATGCATAATTCATTAGCTTCTAGGAAATTCGAATTGACGACCCTTTCCACACACAAAAGTATGCGTTATTTGGAATTAAATGCACTGAAGTTGCTTGGAACTATTTGTGATACCTGGTTGCTCTTCTTAAGAGATGAATCAGGACTTTGATTATCATAACATATAGAAAGGCAAGTAAATCTTATGATACAGCTCCTGCCTCCAAATGACTGAGATGTGTGTTTCACTTCAGTATCAAGCAGGCTACACAACTTGCCACTGAGTTCACTGAGCAGCCCACCGTACTAACTACACACACCAACACAAATGTAATTTGTAGAATTATGGAAAAATGAGAACAAACAAGTAAAAAAAACATTGGAAATGTAATGAGACACAGGAATGGCTAAANCGATGACCATCAGCGGACTAGAGAAAAAATTAACAACACAAACACTTAATTTATACAAGAAGGAGGGGTTGAAAGTGATTACTGCAAATCACTTACTAATAGCTGTTGGTCAGAGTGTGACTGACTGAGCACCATCTCTTCCAGGCCCCCTGATCTAGTGACGTCTTCCACAGAGTCCTGCTCTTCGAAAAGACCAGTGGACTTCGAATCTTTATCTTGTGACATCGTTGCTTTACCAAAATTTAATATACCCTCTCTATTTATAGGGTAAATTTACATGACTCAGCACATTCAAAAATTCATTTTTGTGGGATTTCCTGGAATCGTTTATTGACGTCATATTGTTCACTAGCGTAGCACAGTACGCTTGTATGACACAATTACAAGTAAACACCAAACACCATTGCAAAAATTTTACAACATGATGTATATCTGGGAAAGGGTATAATGTACTAAACTATTTACATCTGACGGTCTGGTTTGTAACCTTTGTTTTTTAATATCTTTGAGAAGTTGTCATACTGAGCCCGCAGCTGCTGTGGTTGAAATAAGTTTGCAGTACTCGTTGCCACCGCCTGAGCTTGAGTCTATTGTTTGCATGAATGACAATGTGTGTTGTACAAGTCAAACTTGAGACAAATATATAGCTAATATTAATTATAATCATGTACACAAAATAATATCTAACCTGATTTCCGTTTTGAGGGATTTCTCTTCGCATCTATTTACATGTATATACACAAGGACAATAACTTTATAATCAATTAGTGTACATCACTTCCACATGACAAAAGAATAGCCTTGTTCCAGGACCTCGGAATATGTAGGACCTAAGGTGGAACTACTACTCAAAAATAGGCCTATTTTGTAAGCAGTGATTTCGTAAAAAAAAGAAAGAAAAGAGTATCAGTTGTTTTGAAAAGTATGTATCTTGTAAATTTAGTAGTTTCTATTCTCCGTATAAGACTTTAGAACTCATGTATTGTCAAAAGTCTTTTAAACTAGTTGGCCTTGCTATCAATTTTACTTGAAGCAGGTTGACCACAATTGTGGCTAAGGAGGACCTGCAAATAGCCTAGGGCTAATGAACGCAGGTCCCCCAGGACTGACGGCTTTACATTCCCTCTAAAGGATGTGGTGAAATTCACCTCCTCATTTTTTGGGGGTAGAACTGAGTCAACTCTGACTGCCAACCTATAATGGGTGCGTGGTTTGAGTCCCTCCAGTGCCACAGTTATTTATTTCTCTTTTAAGCTCTGCTTAAGAGTCATTGTTGAACAAGCCACCAGGCCACTGTTCAGGAAACTCATGGATCAAGATGTCATAATTCAAAATTGTATATACTCAATTTGTATAAAATGTGAATACCAGTTTCCCAGTATTTTATTGTTTTCGTACAAGCTTGAGTTGTAGTGTTTCATGTTTTGTATAATAATTATTTTGAATAATAGTTTAACTCAGAATCTTTCAAATCCGTATAAAATGAGTACCACTTATACACCATTTAGGCAGTTTTCTTGTATAAATTTGGGTAGTAGTTCCACGTACATATTCCGGGGTCCTCTTGTTCCCAGGCTCTCTCCCTGTGAATATTCTGGCACGCAAAATCATGTGAATGACATAGCACATAGAAAAATCAGTATGCTAAAGTAGAGAAACCATACCAACTCTCTCTATGAGCAACATCGTTCACATGATTTTGCATACCAGGCTCTCTCCCTTCAATTCACATGGATCGAGAGCCTGGGAACTTGGCTAGCAAGAGAGCAATACCAACAATAAGCGCTTTATATTATTGCCATTGTCCAAGTTATACCTTATCAAAGTCTTCCTGTAACTTATCCTTCTGTTTTTGAAGGCTGGATAGCTGTTCTTTTAGGTCTTGTTGCATTGCATCCTTTTGGTTTTGAAGGTTTGACAGTTCTTCCTTTAATGTCTTCACATTTGATGTCAGATTTTCAACATCAAATCTTAGTTGATCCCTCTCTGCTCTTATCTCAGCGATCTAATAAAATCATTTACTGTAACTGGGCAACAAAAGTAGCTAGGATAGCATCGTAGCCAAACACACACCTGCCTATCTTTTTCCTCTAGCAATTCATCTTTATACTTAGCCAACTCCTTCATCTGCATAATTATGGTAAAAGGATTCATAATGGGGGCAAGGATACATTTTCATGCAAAGAAATGCACATGGCATTAATTATAAAGTGAAACAGGTCACACCTATAACTGCCAAGCACGGACTGAAAAACATGCAATACATGCATGCCATTTGGGTATTAGTTCACCTAAAAATCCTACAACTATATTGTTGTACAGGTACACACTACCTGAGCAGAAACACGAATAGTATACCTGTTTATCTTTCTCTCTCAACATTTCATCTTTCTCTCTCAACATTTCATCTTTATGTCTTGCCAACTCCTCCATCTGTACAATGCAAGTAACATATCGTCAAGTATCAGAGTGGTTGCTATATTATACACTAGAGAAGCCAAGCAACTGAGTTACAATTTTCACACACACACACACACACACACACACACACACACACACACACACACACACACACACACAACTTATAGTTGCAAGACCCTTAAGTGGTGGGCACTCAATGCATGGTCAAGTGCGCACACTTAAGGGTATGCAACTATTGTTTGCAATTAACCCCCTGTGAGCCCTAGCGACTCTATTGTCACCTTTACCCATCAAATGACTGGTTATTAGCCTATAAAAGCAATGGCAAACAAACACACACACACACATGGTGCACACACACACACACACACACACACACACACACACACACACACACACACACACATACACACACCTGTGTCTCTTTATCTTTTAGCATTTTGTCTCTATCTTTCAGCATTTCATCCTTATGCTTCATAATCTCGTTCATCATTTCCTTCAACTTCCTCACTTCCTCCTCTCTCCGATGGGTTTCTTGTTTCAACTGTTCATCTTTGGAGTTAGTTGCATCCTGCAGCTGCTGCAGTTGTTTCTCCTTCTCGTCCAATAGCTGATTCTTCTCAACAATTGTTTTGGTCAGACAATCAATCTTAGATTGCATCTGCATTATGCCATGTATGTACGCAGTTTACAACGATATGACAAATTTAATGATAATGCATCAATCAGTTGCATGCAGGCTGAGGTAATAAGCAAAAATTAATAAATATTTGCAAATTAATTGTAGGTCCTATATATGTAGGACTTTAACTCCAAACCTCTTCTCTAAGTTCTGCCACTTCTTCTTTCATTTCTTCTCTCAATTTTTGCACACTCTCAGATCTATCACCAACCATCCGTCCAAAAAATGATGAATCATACTGAAATAAGTATACATAAACAAACATGTTCCAAAAATGATCAACCATACATGTACATACTATAATATTATTGTATAGAAGGTAAAATCTATAATCACTATAGAGCACAAAAAATTGGCAGATGTTTATAGCGGCAGATTGGCTGTTAACATTTAGGTAAAGTTAAATCCGCTAACTTCAAAGTTAAACTGTGGGTTACATAGAACTGCACTGCATGCAAGAAGAACCAACCACCAAAGTTAACTACTGTCTATAACTTTTAATCTGGCAACCACTATAATTTTGTGCTTTACAACAGTATAATGATACCTGTACTTACTAACCCCATGCTCTTCATGCTCAGAAGATCGTGCAATGGAGTACTCTCCAGAACTAGAAGAGGCAACGCTAATGTTTCTTAAAAGTCCACGACTACAAAAATCGACAACTGCATTTTTACTATCTTCTTTATCAGGCATTGGCCGACCATGAGTGTGACAACATTCATCTTCATCTATTTCATTTGGAGGAGTTGGGGGTCCCACTTGAAAATTAGCCACCTGTAACAACCAGAAACAAGAGGAATGCTTAAGATTATATTTGACATAATATTATATTATATTATGTGTTTACTAACATGCTATGATTATAACTTATAATCTCACTAGTGAATGGAATGAAAAAGGCTCTCAAAATAACACTCCCAAATCCATTTATATAGGATGAATAAATACACCTAGACCTAGCTATCTGTATCTGTTGTGTGCCTTACAAAGATTAGTCTTGTGCCCAGCCCCTTTTTCCCATTTTACATTGGGCAGGGGGAAAAAGGGTCTGGCAAAGTTTGCATACATGTGCTACTCATTCTAACTGGTTCAGGAATCTTGTAGACCAATAATTTATTCATAGCCTGCTAACCATGCGAAACGTATACGCTGATGGATACGGAGAATAACAGCCATGTAAATGGGCATTACCTAAGCGTATACTAGTCTCGCGAAGTCAGACCCTCATACTTGCTCCGCCCATACGCTCCGCAGATCTTGTAATAGTGGAATGCAATTTACGTGCCACGTCAGCAAAATGATTACGTCATATAGTGTGCGTTCATAAAGAAGTAAGACAAAATTTAGCGTTTTCTAGTGATAAAAAGTAAAGAAAACTAACCTTTGAGAAACTCCTAGCATAGTGAAGTAGTGGTCCTAGCTGCAAAAATGGAAAATCGAAATCTACGCAATTTGAAACTCTAGGTATCACGCGACTTGCTCCTAGATCCAGAAACAGTGGTTAACTAATGAATCATATATTCTGCAATCTGATTGGTCATGACAGATTCAGTCTGTCCTCGGTACAAGATCAGGAATAGGCATGCAACCAGACCCTCTCCCTGCGGAGCGTATGGGCGGAGTAAGTGTGAGGGTCTGGCTTCGCGAGACTAAGCATATACATTTCTCGCGGTTAGTAGGCTATAAATTGTCGGTCCACAAAATTCCTGGACCAGTTAGAATGAGTATATAGCACATGCAAACTTTGTAAGACCCTTATTTCCCCCTGCCTGATGTAAAAGGGGAAAAATGGGGCTGGGCACAACACAACCTTCAGTGACTGAGCATACCATGGTACTTGATCTGCCTTCTGAAGTACATGTACTAGGAAGCTCAGAAAAGTGCGATTGGTCATCTGCAGAGTATTCTGAGTTCAAGCTTTCCATTTTCAGGCCTTGTGGATAGTCACTACAAGTTATATTGTCAGTGACCGGAGTGTGTGTTTAAAAGGGTCAACATGTACGTCAGATTGACAAGCATCATTCTGACAAGTTTAAAAATATCTAAGACCTATCTACATTAAAGAGACCCACCTAAGGTTTGCAAAGAGTGACTTTTGGTATCTCCTTTTTGCTTCGTCTCGAGGGATTTGTTGCTCAACTTTACTACATGATTAGGTAGGCTCCTCCCAAAGGTTCAAAGGGTTCAAAGAGTTCGAAGGGTTCAAAGGGTTCAAAGCCAACAAACCCGCAGGGGGTATCTCAATTAGAATGCGCATGCGCATAATTATTTAATGTTGCATGCCTACAATGCCACAAGATAATGATCGAAGTCGACTCTCTCGACTCTCTGTTACACTTTAAAGTTTCAGCAAGTCTTTTCATCGCTCAACTAATATAACAATGTCAATGTACACAATACATAGACACAATCAAGTTTCATTGTACAAAAATTTACACGCACTATTAAAATTTGCCTAAATCGCCTAAAATTGGCAGACTTGGGAAGAGATGTACTTTAGTTATGCGTATATATGTCAACCTTTTTGTCACTATCTACAAAACTAGAAAAGAAATTACTACAGCTATACATTAATTTCGACAAATAACGTCAGTTCTTGTAAAAAAAATTAAGTCCTAGAAGTTAGAAGAGATCAGACACTCCTGATACAATTCTGTCAGCAAGGGTTTTTGCCATTTCTGTGATGTCGTGAAGATTGATGCTGATGCTGATGCTTACATCATTTCCTGCGAGGCAGCCACGAAGGTTTCCACTGAATCGTCCAGTATTAGCATCTCTCAGGTCAGCATCAAATGAAATCTCTTTAATAGAAACAATTTCATTGCCAAAGCTAGTGACCAAACTAGCCACCTGTAAACCAACTTGGTATGTGTCTTGAGCTGCTTCAAGAGCTGCGTTTGCAATGTCAACACTATATTCTGCACCTCTAGCGGCTTCCCGGGCAACTTGTAAAGCTTCTCTGGCAACATCAAGAACTATTCTGCTACTATCAACGGTATCTCTAGCTGTAGCTAACAAGGCCTTTATTGGTTCTTTGAGAAGACTACATCCTGCATTTGCTGCTTCACAGACTGGATCAGTGATTCTGGTACAGCATCCATCCCATCGAGGTGCCCAACAAACACATGAGCATCCACCTCCAAAAGGTAAGCATGCTCTTGCACAACATCTTGTGCCACGGATACAGCCAATACAAACTGAATTGGAAAAAATATGCACATATACACTGTAAACATGCAGTGATCAAATCGTAACGATCTAGAGGCCAGCCTCAATGACAATAGCATGTACATTAATTTTCGTGATAAATACTATGATAAAGATTGATTACTATACAATATTTAATAATAATTATCATGGTTTAGATATTGAGGCTTAAAGGCCATCATACACTGTGCAAGATTGTTGCATGCAACACATTGCATGCAATATGTTGCACAGTGTATGTTGCCAAAAACTATTGCATACAACATGTTGCAAGGTGTTGCACGAAGTAGAAAGGCCTTCAACTTCGTGCAACATGTTGCATGAAACATTTAAAGATAATATTACATAATCAAAACCAACATACACAGTGCAACATTGTTGTACCGTATAGCGGGAAATTTTCGTGGGGGAAAATTTTTGCGTTTCCGTGAGAAATTCGCAGGGAAAATTTTCGTGGACCTTACAAATTTCGTGGGGAAAATTTTCGCGGAAAGTTGCCAAACCGCGAAATTCGCAAAAAATTTTCCCCCACGAAAATTTCCCGCTATACGGTATGCAAGTTGTATCAATGTTGCATGAAAATGTTGCACAGTGTATGATGGGCTTAAGCTATCCTTAATCCCACTTACCCCTGCTACAGCTCCGAATGTGACAAACACTATCAACCCTTCTTCGTAGTCTCTCCACTTCAGCCACAGCATCATCAAAAGCACCATGGGCTCGATCTAATTCATCCTGAGCTGAACGGAGTGCACGATCTGCCTCATCAAATATCCTTCTTGCACTATCAAGTTCACGCTGTAGTCCATCAACAATTTGATCTGCTTCATTGCCTATCCTTTGCAATACATTGGAAATCAAGTCCTCAATTGCTGAATACAAATTATTTGTAAAAGTTCCACGAACTCGAAATGAAGATAACATAATTGGAGCATATGGTGCACTCACTGTCAAAGAAGCTTGGAAAAGGTTCAACATTCTACCATCAATGTGAAAGGTGTAACCACTACTGCTTATTGACATGTTTGTTTCAAGGGAAATGCCCAAAACTGAGAGGTAACCACGTGCTTGCATACTAACACTTGGTTGTGGTAAAACATTAATTTCAGTTTGAAGAGTAGGTCCCTTGTTTTGCTCTGATCTAGAAGCAGACATAGTTAACAACCCTCCAATATTTATTTGAGGCAGATCTACTCTCATACGGAAACCATTAGGAAGATTAACTCCTAACTCAGCATGGGCTCTTAGTCCTAAGATATTGATGGTTCCATTGAATAGAAATCCTTGACGAATTGTGAGTGGAACATGGGGAAGTACTTTTTCAAATAAAGCAAATGAAACAATAAAACCATTAGGGAATCCTGTGCTGGCCAAGGGTGTAGGTAAGTTAACTCTAACACAAAATGCTTCAAGTAGAGATGGTATAGTGACTTCTCCTTGTACATTTGCATAGTAATAGTTTTCTTGTGGAGCAACTAAGTCCAATCCAACATACGTTTGAGCAGTGATTACTCTACCACAATCTTCATCTCCAATACGTAATTCCCCTCCGAATGACAGTCCAGTTGGTACTGTTACTCCAGGTTGCATGGAAATTGAAGATAAAAGATTACAGATAGCAATATTTGGCAAACCAAATGGATCCTGCCAGCATCCACTCATTGTCATTTCTAGTGTAACTTGTCCTGTTGGTTTCCGAACAGCCACACGACATGTGAAGACTAATTCGAGGTTACTAAGTGATATACTTCCAGTGATGCCAATATCTATTGTGGGTCCTACTCTCACTTCTACTCCGGCATCAGTTATAGTCAGTCCACTGGTAATTGCTATGTCATCTATTTTTGCATCAAAGAGTAGAATGAAGGGTTGACAATAGAGCCTTGCAGGGTTAATTCAAAGTCTTCACCAAGCAAGAATTGAAAAACAGCGCAGAAAGGATCCGATGAGCATGAGCTAGGAATTGGGATGATTGCTTTGAGTGAAAATCCTTTCTTAATCACCAAGTCTTGAAACTCAATGGGTGACAGTGTCACATCAGGCAAAGAATCAGGGGATATTATAATCGCTGTGTTGATATCTTGATCTAAGAATACAATTCCATGAAGCAGTGTTGACAGTGAAGGTGATATGCTACCAAGGAGGTCTGCCAAATTTAACGATTGCAGTTCAAAAACTTGAACTAGAGTGATATCATTGTTCTTCTTGATTATAGTGAAAGCTGTGGGGCCTATGTTGTATCCAGCAATGATTGGTTGACCCGAAATATGAACTTGAGGTGGACTAGAAGAAAGAGGATAGGTTACTTGTGGATTCATTATAACAAAGTCCAAAAACGGAATGTTGGAAGATATTGAAGCCAATTCAGGTGGAAGAAAGTTAGCTCCAAACTGCCTAATAATATTGGTAATATGAAGTTGTTCAGCATTTGCTTGAAGTACATATTGCTGCATGTCATCTGGATAAACTGCAACATCCAAAGTGACACCTGCAATAGTCAGCTCTCCATCAACAGCTACAGACAATGTGTTGTCCATGAAATCCAAACTAATAAAAGCAACTGTATCCATAATGCTGAAGACATCATCAAAGTAGGTTAATATCATTGGTAGATTAACCTCCACTGTTAGTATGTTCATGTTGACATCAATCTCAAAAGTAGAGATGGTTAGATCAAGAATATTGCTGACACCAGAAGGAAGAACAATATTTTCTAAGTTGACACCAGGCAGTACAGATAGCAGATTCCTTAAAGATAATAAATCTTGAGCTAATTCTCTAAATGTTAGAACTCCTTCATTGTAAATCAACTGAAGAGCTGACGATGTAAATTCGGTCTGAAGATATATAGTAGTTCCTTCAACTATCTCTCCATCACTGTTGCTAAGAAGAGGGCATTCATTAAAAGCTCTGCGTACTAATTCACTGGTGATTGTATCATTCGCAACTATAAAGGAAACTGCTGGCAGCGTGAGACTGTTGAAATAAGGGATGCCCGTGATATCTTCTGAAAATAGCTGTTGAATCAGATTACTAAATTCTATGCTGGAGATCTCAACTGCAATCGCACCATTTATCTTGAAACCACTAGTAGACACTTCATTTCTTTGAATATAAACGATTAGATAGGCTTTGCTACCACCTCCAAATTCAGTACTGACTACAGCAATACCAGTGTTTGAATTCACTTCCACTCTTACATGTTGGAACGTTCCAGACACGATTGGTGGTAATTGAACACCTATTAGGTCTTGAGCCAGTTGATTTAAGTCAAAATCGTTGTTGCTGTTGATATCACCAGCTACCATAATACCATCATTTTCAAAACTAAGATCAAATTCAATGTTCACATTAAAACTACCGACTATCCAGTCACCAGAAAATTCAACAAGTGTCTCTTGCTCTACACCAGTGCTGAGAATAAATCGCATGTTATGAAGTTCCATGACTCTAGGCAATACAGTCTGGGTGCCATACGGTTGGCTAGTAACAACAAGAGCATTACTGTGACAATTGTAGGTGATTGTTTCCAGTAAGAGATTCTCAAGAAGTTGATGATTGAGTGGGCTAATCACCAATGCACTATCTCCTTGGGTTGGTAGTATCTCAGAAAAGTTAGCTGGTGAATCGGTAACCGATATGAAGATGAATATATCCTGGGCCAATTCTGTCAAAAAAAAAAAAAAAAAAAAAAAATTGGTAGTGTAATAAATTCATTAAAAATAATTATTTATAAACATGTGCAAGTGTATGTTGTTCTATACCTGAGTCATCAAATTCAGGAATCACCAGTTTCCCTTCATTTATCAATTTTGAAATCGTTGAATTCATGTAAGAACAAAATTCATCTTCAAGTTGACCAAAAAGAACAGCAGCACTCTGCAGAACAGAAAATATAAACATCAAATTATCTGCATAGAAATAATCATACCTTCACAGTTGTTTCAATTATTTCACTCTGAAGGTCTAGATCTGGTCTTTGAACTGGTACTCCTTGTACAGTAACGGTAAGAACAGCTGCTAAAAGCAAAGTCGTTTTGAGAAGGAACTTCCAGTTTGAGTCCATATTTCCTGCTGTATATTGATCATATAGGCTCTTAAAAGCCTAAGTGACTTAAACTCTTAAAATCAGCCGAATTTATAGACAAAGTTTCTGGCACTTTCTGCGCATGCGCAAACACTATAGGGGGTTGGGCAAATCGTACTGACTCGACCATTCCGTCCCCAGGCCCAAAAGAGGGCGGCCTGGGAACGAGGCTACATTTCGTCTTAAGTGGCCAGAATTTCTGAAAGTACGTGAGAAATCTTTAAGTCAGATAACCTTGGTTGTTTTGAAAGTATTTTCCGCCATTTTTAATAGTGACCAGACAATTAGACTAAGCTATCGTGAGTAAATCTTGACACACAATGAAACTGATAAGCTTCGGTCAACCCTTAATGGATTTGGTATTGTAAGTCTACGACCTACAGCTGCTCACTCTATAAGGTTTTCATTACACGTTTTCTTACATCATTATTTACCAATGCTAATTAAAGCAACAGAAAATCATTTTTAGTTTGCCACATAATGAAAGTCCTATAACCTTGGGTCAACCCTTTAATGGATTTGGTATAGTAAGTCCATGACCTCAATCAATCAGTATATACAGCTGCTCATGGTCAGCTAGGCTTTCATTTACATCTTACAATGCTCAGTAAAGCATGCATCAACAACTTAGCTTGACCTGCAGCTGAAACTTTATACCATGAAAGCTATGCAAGGTTATAACTTGATTTCTCTTATGATTTTATAAACAAGCTTCATGCAACAATAATCATAATTTTATCATGCCCATGCACTATATAAATAGAAGAGATTATAACCCCTGTCTTGTATAAGCTATAATAAGTCATGATTATAGCATTATTGTTCTGAATGTGTAAAAAAATTAATAAAAATTATGACAAGAAGCCATAACTAAAAATTAATTTAGTTCTGTTCTGGTGAGTGAAATTAAGGTCAAATTAACGGCTGAAAGGGAATGGGAACTATATAGGCTTGTGAATAATTGCGTCACTGTGCTTTTTCTTTTAATTTTGGTAGTAGCTGCACCAGTTGTATCTGATGCCAAGATGATGGAAAAGAATCTTGATAATTATAATTCCAATAGTGGTGTACAAGATTCTGATTCTGCAGCTGAAGCTAACAAAGGAATAGACTCTATTTTACTTGGATTGTGTACAGTCCCTTTTTAATGACTGCATAAGTATGAGTGTTCCATGATGTGAACATTACATAATGTCAATGGTACGCTGAGAAAGAAAATTCTGGAACTCATGCAGCTGGGAGTCAACCCAAGGTGTAGCTACTGATTGCTAGTCAGGCGCTCTTACCACTAAGCCACTGAGTGCCCGTGGCATTAATTGGAATGGAAGATAATAGTATGTATCTATAGGCCTCAGGCACTGGTATTGCCTGAGCACACACCAAAGAATCTATCAGTACTGATACCACCTCAGCCTCCAGCTTAATTATCACCTTTATATATAGAGTTTGGGGTAGTATGAGACCAGTGCATGATTGTGAGGCTCTATCATCTATCAAGAGAAGCTGAAGCTGCTGGTTTGGACTTAGTCGTTGTTTATTAATCACTCTGTACCCCGCTACAATAGTCTAGCTCCTGCTGCCAGTCGTCCCTACGCCGTGGCTATAGCACCTCAGTGACTATCATAAATTCTCAGCCAGTGTTCTCAGTGAAGAAAATTTAAAGTCACTACTCTCTTGGTTATATAATATAGAATACCCAGGCCATGCTGTTACTACTGTCAGTGGCCCGGGCTTTCTAATTTCAAGATTTAGCAAACTTCATGAGTGACCCTGAGTCGTCATCTCTGCTGAAGTAAAAATAATAGAGACTGTCAGAGGCTGTAAGTCTTTGTCAACCAGCATGCATAGTGACTCCTAATAATCATACTGATATCAGTGAGCAACTTACAGCCAGAAGTAAGCTTGGAACTAGTAAACTTTAATAGCCTCTACTATCTAGGATAATATGTGATGATGAGCGTGGGAGATTATAAATTAGCTCATGCAACATATTAGAATTAATGTATCATTTTGCAATTAATTCTTTTGTCACACCATTAGCTCTACCATTTACATAGATCTTTTTACTGGAATGATGATTAGTCTGGTGCCCAGACCCTTTCCAATTATTAGTAGGCAGGACAGGAAAGGGGAGGAGAAAGAAGGGGAAAGGGTAGATGTTAATCACATTAAACATTTTGTGAGTTTTGCAAGAAGCAATACAAGAGCTGGTTCGAATGGGAGGCTGAGCCACAAGTTCTCAAGACTGTTATTTCACTCGTGTGGTACGTCTGTGGAATGCCATTCCAAATGAAGTAATAGATCTCGATTTAAGTGTGAACACAAATAAGTTTCGTTTGAGAGGGTTCTTATGGGAGCATTTTAAGAAGAATTTTATCCCTAGTAACATGCATGTGTACCTACCACTATCTTTGTCCTTGTTACAAATGTGTCTAAACTTAATGTTTTCTTACAGTTAATTTTAAAGAGCTGTTCCTTAATTGGTTCAGTCTCTCAGTCACCTCGTTTCTGTCTAATAAACATGTATACAAACATGGTCACTAACTTCCTTCTGTTTGTACGGTCACTGAAAAGCTAATATTATTATTATTATTATATTAAGCCTAGGCCTAGCGCACGGATCGCTGGAATGCAATTAAAGATTCATGGAAGCAATGTGCTACAACCACAACACAACCACTAAATAAACAGTTTGCACGTGGAGCACCACGCGGAGCGGTACCTGTTGGTTCAGTCTATCGAGCTAGACCCTCTTCTCACCGCTGCCTAACGCCAGGGAACGGTGAGAAAAGGGTCTAGCTCGATAGACTAGCGGTTGGTTGTAAACCACTACTAAATTATAATTTTGGTTAACACATCTTTGATCTGGATCCGCGCTAGGTCTAAGCTTTTGCCAGACCCCAGAGGAGGTTCGACACGGTTGACCTTTGCTTGACCTTTTGCAATTAAAGTCCTCCACGCGCACGTACACATCAGAGAACTATTAATTGAACTATTTTTAGTAGGAGGACCCGTCACGAGGACCCTTACCATGCGTGTGCAACACTTATAATACCTGCATCAGATGGAGGACGTGGAGGTCAAGCAAAGGTCAACCGCCTTTGCTGAGCTGCATGCACTGGCAGACAGGGTGCACGTGATCAACTCTTATTGTGAAGTATTGCGGTCACATGATCGGAATGTAATTAACTTACTTACGGACTTACCATGTACCAGGCGCACTCGTGTCGTACCTCCTCTGGGTCTGCCCTGTAATGGTCCACCTAATCTAATTAACCTACGTGTTCATCACATACATGACGTTGACTATGACGTCTGTATGCAGGATCGCAATATTTTAAAGGAACTGTGTCACTATATAAGCGGTGTTTTGTTGCTAAAAATAAAAATAATGACGTTTTGTGACGTTTTTTGTTGATACGCGGGTACCACGTCCGGGAACGTTTGCATACTACTCCGTGTATTGCGCATTTTGCTTTTACTCGCGTAATAGTACTATGTGGTCAGCTGTTATTACAAGCCTAAGTAGCTCGCGTAATGCGCACTTAATACTGTAAGGTTTCTGTTTACAACCCATTTATAGTAACAAAACACCGCTTATATAGTGACACAGTTCCTTTAAAGGTGCTATTGCACGGAAGCGGCAACTTTTTGAAAAAATGGCCCAAAAATCAATACTGAAATTTCATTGGTTGAAAATACGTCATTGGAATGCAATTTGCGCTCCTATTTTCGCGCGTTGAGTCCAACGTACGCATAATTTTTCTTTGTGACCACGTGGCAAGCTGCAGCTATTTGACATACTTATACACTTAGACTTACACTCATTTAGCTTGTTTCTTCCCCGTTCCTTCTCTTGGTGTGCTTCTACTGCTCATAATGTCTTGTAAGCGTTCAAATTCAAACTGCACGTGGTCGCACATTTTAATACACGCATATTGTTCTACGCACATTATGGCTTCACTACGCGGTGTAAATTACTACGCGTACAACTTCCGTGCAATAGCACCTTTAATAGCGCTGTGCTCTGGCTCGTGCCATAAGGACTCAAACATGATGTTAGCCCCTGCTAGTGAGTTGATCTCAGTTGTTGTGATCAAAGGACAGCTCAAGCCCCTTCAAAGGACTGGCCTCCTATTGTCTACCCTTGTTGCTATAAAAGAGGAAGGACTCCAACTGTCTGAGGCCTCAACTTATGTCATCAGTGGAACTTGACCAAGAAACTGAATCCGGCAGTGCCAACATGTGCCAATGGCCTCTCTGTCTCTTTGTTCTGACCCAAAATGACTGCAAATATGGAAGTAGTGGCCAAGAAGGACAATAATACTGTAGGTATAAAAATCTAAGAGAAGAAGGCTCAGAATTCGAAGACTCAAGAATAGCAAGACTGTTGGTGCTGTAAGAACTCTTCAAGAAATAGTGCCCACCATTCTGTTCAAGTTAGGGTTAGTCTGCAGCAATCCGGCTCGGATGCTAAGCCTGTGAATTATGATGGCAGCAGTCCATATCACTACCCTCTCAGTCTGATACTGATCAAGTTTCTGTGGACCTCCGCTGCTTGATTGGTGAGCCAATGGACAGTGACAGACCAACTATCTTCTAGCTATCTGTCGTGAGAATCCTGAGGTCACCCTAACTGATCTGAGATTGACTATAGACTGTTTGTGTGCTCAGCAAGATGAATACTCTGTCTTTTGTCAAGAGTACGAAAATACTCTTCTTTGCCCAATGTGACAAGTCGTACAGTTACAGTGGTTAAGTGTGAAGTTAAGTCGTAGTGCTGTTAATTTTAAAAGTTGGTGGTGTAGCTACTTAGAGTGGTGATGAGGACATTGACAATCGTTTGTCTATTAGGTATCAGAGTAAAGATGGAGTGCCTGGGTTTGAAGTCGAAACCAATACCGACATCTTTTGGTCCCCCTGTAGCACATCACACTAGGAAGACATACCATGCACCTCATGGCCATCAGCAACAACAGAGCACTGCTATCCCACAAGCATCAACTTTATATGATCATGTTGATGCTTTTATTTTGTTGCTCAATTGCCTACTGTTTGGAGAAGTTTGATGACATTTGCCTTAATTCTCAGTTGGTCACACCTTTTTGTATAGGTTTTGCAAAATATTTGTCCTGATTTTGGACTAATTTTTATAAAATGTTTTACTCAGAACATGATCTCACAATCCTTAAAGTGATTCTGTGTTCTGTGACATCTATGGCACAAGTAGAGACCAAAATTTCCTATTTTAATAGGCATTAAGTTGAGTAACTAGCAACAAATAGAAACATGTTACATATGACAAAATGGGGTCAAAAAGTGTTGATATTCAATTCTGAATTGCATTATTCTGATTTGAATGACAATATCAAAATCCTTAACTCAGGCTTTCATAGAGTGATACGTAAGGATTCTTTTGACATAATTTCATAAAAAATGAAGGTTGTTTACACGAGTATTTTTTAAGGTATATGGGGACATCTCAGTCAACATACAGAGTATGTTACCATGGTTTCTTTTGATCCATTAAGTGTGAATTAGTGCAAGAATTTCTTTACATTATTTAACACATAATAGCATCAAAGGCTTGATTAATCAACAACTTGTAGTTGAAATGTCCATTTTCATTGCAAACTTCTCCATATGTTCAGATTCTCATGCTTTTTTTATATCCTATAGTCCAGCCAGTGCTGAGTAACTAAAGTTATATTGTGACATTTGAACTAGACCAAGTGCTAGATTACAATAGATGCAATATGGGTCCAATCCGATTAAAATAACGAGTTCATGTAAAATACTTACGGGTTACAGCTAGTTAGTGATAATGCTTTTAAACGCAACCTCGCTATAGGGCACTTTAACGTACTAGCTATAGATGTGAGGAAAATTCTTAGTGTATAATCCAAAAGGAAACTTGATCAGTATATAGGGTATTGGTCTCTGTCAATCAAGTTGTGTCTACATGATTATGATAAAAATCATAACATATATCCCTAGCCAAGCTAGTCATCTGTACAGTATATTATTGTAAATGCAACTGTACATGTAATGAAGTGGTCTTTACATCACTGTAACATCAGAAGGTAAGGTACATTGATTTTTGCTGCCTGATCATAATACAATTGCACCACCATGGTTGTGTATAAGGGCAAGGCTTTGTGACACCATGGAGAGATGATGATAGCATGCCTGGATCTGCATGTGTTTCACTTTCATGCTATAAATGGAACTGCCCTAATTGGGCACATGAAAAGTTACTGTCCTTATTAGGGCACTTCAACTATAATGTAAGGAAAGTGATTTGTGACAGCTTTTGTGACTTTTGCAATAGTAAAAAACATGATCCTTGCTCACTATTTTCATATCTGCATGCTTTATAATGCAACTGCATGCCCTAACCAGCTACTACGGGCATGCATATGCATTCCAAAAGTTGTTGTCCTCTTTGGGGTACTAAAACTGTATATAATGCTATATATTGATATGCAATGGCAAGCTTAATGCACTAAGACTTCTAGACTTCTGAAATCATAACAACATATAAAATAATATAATTATTATGTTCCTAGCTAATTCACTGTTATTATAAGTTTGATGTACTGTGTGTGTGTGTGTGTGTGTGTGTGTGTGTGTGTGTGTGTGTGTGTGTGTGTGTGTGTGTGTGTGTGTGTGTGTGTGTGTGTGTG
>CAXIPT010000146.1:0-20491 GCA_964030475.1 Tethya wilhelma
GATCGCATCTAACTTTTTCTTTCCTTGCTGATTTTGTCACAACAACTGTGGAGTTGCTGTGACAGATGGTCTCAGTTGAGGTAGCAAGCACTTTTGTTCGTTCATAATATGTGAATTAATACATCATTATTAGCACCGATTGTACTTTATTTCATTATTACCTATTATTTACCTGACTCATATTGACACTTCATGAGTGATTTGTACTTCTCATCTGGGTTCCCCAGACATAGTTTGTGGTTGTCTATCACTGTGAGGAGATGTATAACATGCTGAAGTGAGGAGATGGAAGGTGGTACTGGTAGACAGGAGGCAGGAATCCGGATACAACCCATGGTGAGGGTCCAACTCAGGTCCTCATTGATGGTCAGCGTAGTTGTTTCTGGGTGTTGAGGGTTGGTCCACTGGAGCTTGTACAGTGATGTACACTTGTATCCATTGTCTGCTAGTGACCAATCTCTTGGAAGTAAACTAGTTACTTCAAGCCTCTTGTGAAGCACGTCTAGCTTCACAGTGAATGGTTTCAGCAGGTCAAGGGGAATGTGCACCTTCAAAGATTGCTGGTGAGATTTTTTGACAAAAAATCTCAGCTTTCCCCTACCCATGGTTGCTAGGGAGGGGAAAAAATTAATGTGTTTAAAGTGAATTTTCTGGTGAGTTTTATTTATTGCAGTTATATCCTACCTATTCAAGTATTTAAATTATGTAACTAATTGTGTATGTTGTTAAATATTAGTCAAGTTTAATAGTTCTTGAGTATGAGTAAAAAAAGTACAATATTTGCAGGTAAGTTTATCTTATGTTTCATTTAGATTTTTAAAGTAGTAACTTTCTTTTTTCTAACTTGCAGGCTCTATTTAATTATACCAGCTTGTGGAGTACCCATTTTGCAACAAAATGTCCAAATGATTTGTTTTTGCTAAACAAGACAGTCCAAAACAAACATGCCACTATGAATTTTTTGTATCATATAGTACTTCAAGGCTAATTTATCATTACATTTATCATTACATTTATCAATGCATTGCAGATAAATAACGTTTAATACTTGCATGTGTTCTTCAGCTTGAAATTTTATGCACAAACTTGCAGCGATAATTTAATTGGTATTTTTTGCTCTTTTGTGTGGGTTGTACTAACCACCAGCTGCAAATTCTAGCCGACAAAACCACGACACACTTAGCCTGACGACAAAGTACGGGACTATACTGCGCACGTGAGAAGTCACCAATCCCTGTTACGTAGTCTATATTATCTATGATAGAACTTTGGTTTATTTTAGTGACTATGGAATTAGAAAATTTTCTAAGACCAAAAAGTAGGGTAGATGCAGGTATTGTGAGACAGTTCCTATTAAGGGACACGCACTTAGATTAGGGAAAAAACTTTTGCACACTATTCCACTGATGAAGTGAAGTTGGCAGCAGAGCTCCTAGCCCGTGGAATTATGTTCTACCTAATTATCCGGCAACGAAAAAATTTCATTGTCAAAATTTGAAATTTTCATTGAGCAACGCATGGTTTGTCTGTATTTGCTGGCATTTTAGGTAAGTACAGCTACAATTAATCACAAATTGACAATTCTATAAGATATTTGGTTGAATGTATGATACTATTTACCCTTTCCAACATATTAATTGAAAGCTTTCAAGTTATAATTAGCTCATAATTAGTATTATTACATTCCACTTTTTATTTGTAGCAATGTCTAAGCTAAGAGAAAAATGTGGTCCCAGGAATCAATGATTAGAGCTGTTGACATGGTTCAAGATGGGAATGGTCTGAGAGAAACTGCAAGACGTTATGGTGTTCCGGTTGAGACTCTTCGCCGAAGAGTTAATGGTGCAGTGGAAATGGACTGTAGACCAGGACCAGCAACGATTTTTACCAGGGAAGAAGAAGCGAAGCTTTGTGAGTATCTAATTAACATGGCTGATATTGGATATGGGCTAACACGAGAAATGGTCATGCACTTAGCATTTGTCTTAGCTGAGAAGCTTTAAAAGAAGCACAATTTTAAGGAAGAAAAAGCTGATCGTTCATGGTTTGATGGCTTCATGAAACGTCATTCCCAACTGTCTATTCGTACTCCGCAACCATTGTCGTATGCCAGAGCCCTGTGTTCTAATCCCCACATCTTATCTGGTTTATTTGGGAAACTAGGTGAAGTGTATGGGAAGTTGAACCTATTGACGAAGCCAATGTTAGTTTATAATTGCGATGGGACGGGTGTATCCATCGTCCACCGTCCTGGTAAGGTTGTTGCTCAGCTTGGACAGCGAAATATTCATTCTATTACATCTACTGAAAGAGGAAAAACACACACAGTATTATCTTGTGTGTCGGCAACAGGGTATGTTCTACCCCCAATGATGGTTTACCCTAGAAAGAGAGCAGTACCTGAGAAGCTGAAAGCCGGTGCTTTCCCAGATACCCTATTTTGTAGCAGTGACAGTGGATGGATTAATGCGGACCTATACCTGAATTGGTTCGACTTCATAAATAACATTCCTCCTACTAGACCAGTACTCTTAATTCAAGATGGGCATAGTTCACATATCTCTATTGAATTAATTGAAAAAGCCCATGCTAACGATATTCACTTACTCTGTCTACCTGCTCATACTACACACATTCTCCAGCCTTTGGATGTGGGGGTTTTCAAGTCCTTTAAGAACTACTTCTCAAAGGCTTGTACCACATTCCTAGGAAAGAATCCTGGACAAATTATCACCACTGATATACAAGCATCACTTGTTGCTGAAGCGTGGCCTCAATCTCACACTACTCTCAATATCATGAGCGGTTTCAAAAAAATATATATATATACATTCAATCCAAGTGCAGTTGAAGACAGGCATTCGAAACCATCGAAGGCATTTTGTCAATCTGATGATAAATCTCCTGAAAAGGTTGGTACCCCTCTTTTCACTCCACAGCAAGAAAGCGTTTTTGCTAAGAGATTTGAAGAGGGATATGATCTGAAGGACCCTGCTTATGTAGCTTGGTTGAGGATCAATCATCCTGAGGTGGCTGTTAGCGTAACTGGTTCTGACAAATCATCTGAAAATAGTCTGTCACAGCATGATCTTTTTAGTCACCTACTACATCCCCGTTAGTGTTAGTTCATCTGATGTACTCAGTGAAGTACTTTCTCTTCCACCTCCCAAATCGCTTAAGTGGAAGTGAAAAGCAGCATTAAATAGTAAAGCTGTGTGCATAACTGAAACTGAAGTGCTAGAAGATTTGAAGACCAAGAAGGTTGAAAAACTTGCAGCAGAGCAGGATAAGGGGAGAAGAAAACAAGAGAAGGAGAAAAAGAAACAAGAGAGAAAGAGATTGAAAAGATAAAACAGAAGGAGCAGAAGCTGAGAGAAAGGGAAGAAAGAAACAAAGAAAAAGAGCGAAAGAAGGTTGAGAAAGAGCAGAAAAAAAGATGTTGGAGACTAGACTGAACAATAACTCTATATCTATTGTATTGATTAATGTTTTATTGTCACCATTGTGTTTGTGCCCACCCAGATAGTTGTACTTATATCTATTGTTGTATTTGTACGATTTCATGTCCTGTATAAAAAGACTGCCAACTTAGGCAGCCTCAGTCTCAGATTATTACAGAATGAAATTATGTCAGTCAAAGTTTTGAACTTGAATGCTTGAACGAGCTACGTCTTGCGGATAGCTGTAGATCGCAGTATTAGTAGACCGACTTCGAATTTATTACATGGTCCTTCGAGCTGGATAGGATAGGGATAGGATCGGATCGGATGAGATAGTGACCGGATACCGGATGCACATACTCGGATACTGGATCGGCTACACGAACCGCGATTCCAGCTAAAAAATAGACTGACTGTATAACTTGACTGACTCTGAGACTTAATTTCCAAGATGTCTGATGCTGAAACATTAGCAAAACGGAAGAGAATTCAAGCTGGGCATAGAGCTTCTGCCACTCGAATTATTGGTGACGTGGAAAAGGCACAATCAGCAGAAGTGCCAGATACGGCAAAGTTGTCACTACTGAAAATGAGCTTGAACGAAAAGTTGCAAACCCTCGCTAAGTTGGACAATGAGATAGCAGAGCTAATAGAAGACGAAACGGCATTGGGTGACGAAATTGTTCAAGCTGACGGTTTCAAGGAATGCATCTTTGCAGCCCTGATCAATATTGAGAAGGTAACAGCGGCCGCAACTGCAACTGATGTGCCAGTGCCCCTGAGTTCCACTATTAAATCAACAGTTGAATCTGACCCCTCATTGACTAGTTCTCGTCGTGAGTCCTCCACACGTGTAAAACTCCCAAAGTTGAATTTACGATCGTTCAACGGCGACATCACAAAGTGGACGACATTCTTGGAGTCATATGAATCAGCAATCCATAAGAACGAGGAGCTGTCTGACATTGATAAATTCAATTATTTGAGTTCTCTACTTGAACGTACAGCACGAGATGCCATCTCAGGCCTCGCCATGACTGCTGCAAATTACTCAGAAGCAATTTCAATCCTCAAGAGGAGGTTTGGGAGCAAGCAGCAGATTATCAGTAAACACATGGACATTCTACCCAATGTAGAACCTGTGACTTCTCACAATACCAAGGCAATGCGTCGTCTTTATGACACCATTGAATCTCACATTAGGAGTCTGAAATCACTTGGTGTTGCTTCAGAAACTTATGGCAGTCTTCTGTCTCCAGTGTTGTTGCAAAAGTTGCCCACAGAAATGCGACTTATAGTCAGCCGAGAAATTGCTGATAAGGATTGGAAATTGGATTCCTTGTTGGAAGTAATACAACAGGAAATTGAGGCAAGAGAACGAGTTGTTCCTAGCCAATCATACCAGACACGGGCAACAGAGAAAACCCCTTCAACTGCCACAACATTAGTTTCCGGAGCATCCCAACCTACCACTCCTTCTTGCTGTTATTGTCAGCAGAATCATTCGTCTAACAATTGCAGGGTTGTGACACAAATTGATGAAAGAAAACAGATTTTGAAGAGAAGTGGTCGTTGTTTCATTTGTTTAAGGAAAGGACACATTAGTCGTACCTGTCGTTCACCCAACAAATGTTCAATCTGTAATGGTCGCCATCACAGTACCATCTGTATACAGAGAAGTGGTCAAGTAGTGCCACCGTCAACACCTAATACATCGGGTTCAAGTACGACCAATGCTCCTTCATCGAGAAACCGTGAGGAATTGAGCACAACCAATCCTCAACAAGGTCTCGCTGTAGCCTTTGAGGCTCAACCAACGACCAATCTGTACACTGAAGCCAACAAACCTGTTTTACTGCAAACAGCAATGGCCGACATTTACAACCCTCAGAAACCAGAGCTCACTAACAAAGTACGCATTGTTCTTGACAGTGGTAGTCAGCATTCATATATCACCAAACGAGCAAAAGATGCTCTACAACTCAAATCAGACGGTGAACACCAACTACGTATTGCTGCATTTGGCTCAAAGAGAGCAGACTCTCAGTGTTGTGAAGTAGTGGATGTAAGAATCAAATTGAGACATGGTCCAGATAAGGAACTGCTACTTTACACTGTGGCTCACATTTGTGACCCATTGATTGCTCAACCAATCTCTGTCTGCGCTGAAATGTATAGCCATCTTTCACAACTTGAATTGGCTGATGACTCCAATGGTGAAACACCACTGGAAGTAGATATGTTGATTGGTTCCGATTATTACTGGGAGCTCACCACTGGCAAGATACGTCGTGGACAAAATGGTCCAATTGCAATGCATACGAAACTAGGATGGGTACTATCAGGTCCCACAGACGTGAGTCAACAAGCATCACCAGTAGTGAGTTTGATCACAACTCATGTGTTGAAAGTCAATTCACAATGTTGTGAAATCAAAGAGTTAGAATGTATGTTGCACTCCTTTTGGAAACTCGAATCGTTGGGAATTTGCGAGCCCGACAAATCAATTCATGAGAGCTTTGATAATAACATCAAGTTCAAAGAAGGTAGATATGAAGTATCTCTACCTTGGAAGGAATGCCACACATCTTTACCAACCAATTATGAGTTGAGTGAGAAGAGGTTGTACAGTCTCATGTATCGACTTCGGCAGAATCCAAAAATCTTGCAGGAATACAATGCTATTATTCAAGAGCAGATTGCAAATGGCATAGTGCAAGTTGTTGACAAAGAGAGAGATGCAAATGTCAAGAACAGAATTCACTATTTGCCACACCATGCAGTAGTCCGTCAGGATAGAAATACCACCAAGGTACGCATCGTGTATGATGCATCTGCAAGATCTGGTGGACCATCTTTAAACGATTGCCTTTATACTGGTCCAAAGTTCAATCAAAAGATCCTCAATATTTTGCTGAGATTTCGTACACACAAGTTCGCACTAACTGCCGACATAGAGAAGGCGTTTTTGATGATCTCAATGAACGAGGAAGACAGAGATGTCCTTCGTTTCTTGTGGGTTGAAGATATCTCTCAAGATCAACCCAAACTCATTGTATTGAGATTCACTCTAGTAGTTTTCGGTGTCTCATCCAGCCCGTTCCTCCTAAATGCCACAATCAAGCACCACATTGAGAAACATGCAACTACTTACCCTCAAGTAGCAAAGGAAATTTTAAACTCAATCTATGTGGACGATGTAGTATTTGGAGCAGAGGATGAAGAAGCTGCATACAAATTGTATGTTGAGTCAAAGGAAATGTTAAGNGGAGCATGTGGCTTATTTACCGAAATAAAGAGGGATGTTGCATATGGTTCAGATAGGACTGTAGGGTTGCAACTGGGCACAGAATCTTGTTTCTGTCCTCCAAAGATGGGTAGAAAGCCTCCAAGGGCAGGCCGGATCTTCAAATGTTGGTAGGTCCTGGAACTATAAACTTCACTCCATTCGGGAGGAATAACATAAAGTTGATATTAAGTAAACTCAGATCTGATGGCCGATCTGCATTGGCCAACGCAAGTAGCATTGCCAACTTGGAACTCAGATCAATCAGCTTCACTTAAGACTTTGTCTACATCATACCTTGGTTGTGGAGGTCTTTGGTTAAATATCCCCTGAAGGAGCTTACATACCAAAGGGTGTTTTCCCACTGCATATCCTTCAATTGGTATGTGGAGGGCTGACAAGGGTGAACAGTATGCATTCAGAGTGGAATACTGTTTGCCTTGTTCAAACTCCTCTGTCAAAAATTCCAGGATCTCATTTACAGGGCATGAAAAGGATCAACCTGCCTTCTACCACACCAGCCAGTCCACTTGGTCCAAGCTGTATTGTAGTTCTTTTGTGTTCCTGAGCGCCATGATGCGGTAATGATCTGGGCAGCCTTCTGAGAAAATCCTTCCTTTTTGAGTCTATTCCTGATACTTTAAGTGCAAACTTCCCTTTTCCAGGAGTGTGTGAGGTGTCCCCTGAGAATTGTAGTTGTCTGGGGAAGGCGTAGGGGTTCTTGAGTTGACATCTCCAACAGAGGTGGATACCACGGTGTGATCCCCATGCAGGAGCTATCATTACTACTGCATCCACCTTATCCTCTTTAATTTTCCTGCACATCCACCTTATCCTCTTTAATTTTCCTGAAAATAACGGCCTATCATCAAAAAAGGGGGGAAGGCGTAAAGGGTGTCTGTCGACTGCCAAGTCTGCGAGAAAGCATCGATTGCCAGGGAGCCTGGGTCCGGCTTGAAGCTGAAGTACTTGTTCACTTGAGCATTGTTGAGGCTCGCAAAGATCTGTGTATCTAGCATCCAGTCACCGGAATCGTTGAATGTTCTTGATTCCTGATCTGCCCTCACATTCAGTTTGCCCGGGTGGTACTGTGCATGTATGGTTATTTTCTTTGTTATACAACATGTCCAAATCTGACATGCCAGCACTGTCAACTCCTTCGAGTGTGTACTCCCTTTCTTGTTCACGTAGGAAACAGCCGTTTGATTGTCCATCAGTAGCTGAATGTGACACTTGTACAGGTCTGATACAAATGTCTGAAAGGCTAGGAAGCAAGCCTTTAACTTGAGGACATTGATGTGGGCTTGTGCTTCCCGACATTCACAGGGCCCTCCTGTCTGAGTTCCGTTGCAGTGTGCTCCCCACCCCTTCGTTGATGTATCTGATTTGATCCTCATCAAGGCTGTACATGGCATGATTGATCTCCCGTTGTTCTCTTGAACTTGTTCGATCCACCAATCTAGGTTGGACAGGGATTTCTGGTGCAAGAAGTCCTCAGCATCGTAATTGGCCTTGTGTCTGTGCAGCAGCCGATTCTTTAGTCGTTGGAGCGCTCGATAATGGAGGGGGGTGGGAGGATTTCTGCAGAAGTTGAATTCAGCAGACCTATCAGGTGTGCCAGATTTCTCACGGATGTCAGCTGGTTATTTTTCATCCTCCGACATTCCTTCTTGACTTTTGAGATTTTGTCCTGCGGTAGGAACAGCATCAGCTTCTGTGAGTCTACTATGAATCTCAGAAACTCGATCCTTTCTGTTGGAGTCAGCTGACACTTCTTGGGTTCAACACAAAACCCAGATTGTGTAGGGTCTGAACAACAATCCTGAGGTGCTCCCGTAACTTCACTGGGTTGTCTGCCATCACCAGAATGTCGTCTAGGTATTGGAGGAGCCGTATACCTGTTTCCTCAGTTGGTCTCATTAGTTTTGAGAAGACTCTCGGTGCAGTAGGCAGGCCAAAGGGAAGAGTTGTGAATTGATATGACTGACCTCTCCAAAGGAATTTCAGATACTTTTGATCCTGTTTCCAAATGGGTACAGTCAAATATGCATCTTTCAGGTCTGTCTTGCCAAACCAGTCTCCCCTTCTTATCACGTCCTTCAGGTTGTGAATTGTTTCCATCTTGAAGTGTTGTGTTCTGATGTACTTTTTCTTGAGGTTTATCACTGGGCGCCAGCCACCGTTTTTCTTCGGGACCAGGAACACAGAGCTGAAAAATCCTGAATCCCTTGATGTCTTGGATATGGCTACCTTGGCAAGAAGTTCCTCCACCACTCTGTCCAAACACTCTTCTTGTTGATGGGACATCTCGGGGAAGGGTGGGGGTGCCCTGTAGGGAGGGTAAGTTGAGAATTCCAGGTAGTAAACCTGGATCGTCTCAGGGGTCCTGTGGCAAGAAGTCAGGTTCTTCCATTGGTGGAGGAACAAGGCCAGCCTTCCCCCGTGTTCGGGACGAGGTTTGGGTAGTGGAGCGTTTCTGATATGACCTTCTGTTGAATACCCTTTGCTGAGGGTTTTTGGATTGGGGGCCTGAGCTTTCCCCGTACTTTCCTGCTGGGCCCTTTCCCAAAAAATGGTTCGGCTTCTTGTGATCCACTTGGGATACTGCCGTCTTGAATGTCTCCAGAGTTTTCACTCTCTCTGAGACCTTTTATAGCATTTTCTCTCCAAAGAGGTTGCGCTCCTTATCGTCCCTCTCTATGTCAGATTTACATGTCTTCTTCAAGATCTTTGCTAGGTTAGAACTTGATTTGGGAAGTGTATTTATGATGTTATTCCTCCGTTGTTGGGTAATATAATGCACTACATTACCAGTCAGCATCAGAGAGGCTTTGCATACCTTAATGAGGCCTGTAACCCTGTTCGCCGGGGATCTCCTTGAGAGAAAAAGATATTCAGTTGGGTTTGGCTGAGGCCTATAGATACATATATTCTGCCACGAGCACTCAGTGGCTTAGTAGTAAGAGCACCTGACTAGCAATCGAGAGGTCTTGGGTTCGATTCCCAGCTGAGTCCCACATTTTTTCTGGGATATCTTTCTCTCTCAGCATTCAATTCAATTATAATACCTTAACTAGAGGCTCTATATTAAACACCTTAATTGTCAAATTTATGGTTGTAGGTGACCATTGGAGATTCCTTGAGGTGTCCTCTTCAGGGAACTGAACTTAAGGTGAGAGATCATCTACAATACTATACCACAGAGCATGAATGTAAATTATTGAGTCACTGAATATTGATTGAAAAGCAGAAGTCCACGAAAGTTTCATTAAAATTTTTTATAAATCTTACAAAATTGCCTATTTGTAACTTAGTGAGTCGAATAGTGACTCAATCTAGCTAGCTATCTTTATTATAGTGTGCAGCAAAATTTTTGTGGACAAAAATATATTATTATATATTACAAATAAGCATTACTCTAGATCATGGATGCTGGTTGTTAAATATACAATTTTATTAAACCTTTCTTTTATCGAATCTTAGATTAAACTGCAATCATTTCAATTTGGATTTGAACAAGAACATCCACTTGGCGAAACGGTATTTCTCATACAACAATCAAAAGATTGTTTGTTTAAATGGAGGTGGGTCAAAGTTTTGTGCAATCCCACTACAACAGACATTTACTTATCGTAATAGAACTGTAAAGTTTATCGATCGGACATCTGGAGTTCCTTCCACTATTCGAGTATCATCAGAATCTGATATCAATGTGCTCACGATTTTATGAATGTTAATGGAAATTCCTTCAAGATGCAAGCTTTTACGGGTGCATGGAACGTCTAACAATTTTTCTCTTCATGATAATGGGTATTTTAATATGACATTTATGGAAGAGCTCTCTTTACCAAAACACTGATAGTGGAGAGTATGTGACCCTTTTCGCCACTCTTCGATCCACCAACTGAGATCTTTTGAATTGAATGCTGAGAGAGAAAGATGTCCCAGAAAAAATCTGGGACTCAGCTGGGAATCGAACCCAAGACCTCCCGATTGCTAGTCAGGTGCTCTTACCACTAAGCCACTGAGTGCCCGTGGCATTGGAGCAGAAGATATGTATCTATAGGCCTCAGCCGAACCCAACTGATTATCTTTCTCTCTCAAGGAGATCCCCGGCGGACAGGGTTACGGGCCTGGGTGGGTTGACTGTACAGGCACATTGCCTGAGCAGATACCGAAGTATCTACCACCTCAGCCTCCGGCTCAATTATCTCCTAGTGGACTGAGTTGGCCGCCAGGGCCGCCGGGGATCACACTTAGATTTAGAAAGAGCACACTCAAACAGCCATTCTATCTTGTTTACGTTCTTTTTACGATTTGCCATTCCTATGTATTAATACATTTCCAATGTTTGTTTTTTTTACTTGTTTTATTCTCATTTTTTCTTTATTCTATGAATCACATTTGAGTTTGTGTGGATATGTTAGTTACATGTACACTATCAGCATGGATATTCAGTGAAGCATCTCACTGGCGGGTAGAGTCTGGAGCTGTATTTAACAAAATTTACTTGTTTTGCTCATCTTCTTATAATGACAACTACATAACAAACCTGAAAGTAGTCTATTCATCTCCTAAATACTGAAGACTGAAAGGTTACAGCTCTAGACTTCAGTACAACCAGAAATGTTCTAGGTAAAGCAGCCGTTCGGATTTCAAATAACGCACACTTGTCTATCTGGAAAACGGTCGTCAACTTGATTTCCCAAGTAGCTGATGAATTATTAATGAGAATAGAAATGAATGGCTGCCATATGTAGAAGGCAATTTTTATCTTGTATCTAGCGACTCAGCTAGAAAGGCGAATAGCTGATGCAAAAAGCACGTGAAGACAAAGAAACCAAGTTTATTCGTTCAAGAATCAGCTCCTGAAAGTGAGCAGTCTTTGAGAAAAGTCTTGCCAACAGAAGAATAAGAAGATGGAGAAAATTGGAGGTTTGGCATATTTTAGTTAAATACTTTAGCGATGGTTTTAGGCCGTGTTTTTGGGCTCTTTAGAAAGAGAATGAGCCATAAAGTAGCTTTAGAAGCCTTATAGTGCCAAGCGCTCTTTTTTTGCAGAGTTATTAGTGTGAATATTTGTATTGCGCTAATGGGCCATCCGTGCCATTCCTATGTACCCAGTACTACCGTACTGGGAATTACATTTCCAATGTTTTTTTCACTTGTTACATAAAGCACCCCTCCAAAAATGGCAATAACTCTCCATGACAACAACATATTCAAAACTTGACCCATGGAAAATGAAGTCCATGATGTTGCAATTATGACAAAACTAATTTGGTTGCCATGGCAACAGCCTATATATGGCGCATAATTAATTATTCATAAGATAAGGGATTGATTTCAAACTTCATTAAACAATGAATGTTGGCTTTACAATTGTTTAATGTGTTAAATTAGGACCATATTATTGTATATAATTGTAAAATCATGTCTCTATAAGGTACAATTATGTTATTAAATTTTGAATTCAGCACTTTTTGCTTTTAATCTAAGCCGACCCAGTCCTTAATGCCCCTGAGTGTGGCAGGTCCACTGATACTCTCAGTCCAATGCACCCCTTTGACAAAGTATCCGTGTATGCCATAGTAACTGGGGCATCCGTGGATGGTCCACGGATACACTCAGTCCTATACACCCCTCTAACAAAGTATCTATGTACGCCATAGTAACTGTGAAATCCTTGGATGGTCCTCAGTCCTATGAACCCCTCTGACAAAGTATCAGTGTACACCATAGTACATGGAAGTCAATTAGGATGCATGGTATCAGGATGTCCTGATAATATACAGGTTTTCTGATGGTAAAGTACATTGTTCATGCGACATAATCATATAACATTAACTATTGTCCGAAGAAATTTATCAGTGGAACAACAGAAGGGGACATCATTGTTATAGGTTTTACAAAGACTTTAATTTTTATTTAAAAGGAAGGTACCATGAAAAAATTATATTTTATTTTTTGGGCTCAAAACAATCCTTGTTTGGCCTAGTAAAAGGGTCACTTGTCAAAAAAAATTTTTGTTTAATGATCTTGCAGAAAATAGCATTTTATTTTACAGTAATTATCCATTGTTAGAAACATTTCCTGTTGTGGTGAAATATGCGCGTGGTCAAATGTGACGTCATTTTAGGCACTTGCAATAGGCAGCACACTAGTAAACAAGTATGGCTGAGTCTACAGATGAAGAACTGAGTGATTCTAGCCATGAGTCAAGCCAGTTAAGTCTCTCCTGCTCCTTTTCATCTTTTGAACACGATCATGAAGACAGACACTCTGAGAATGACAGTCATGAAGACAGTTCTAGCAGTGAAGGTGTACCAGGCACACTGGAGCCTTATCTGTATGAGCCTGAAGAACCTTCCCACACTTCAGATAGTGAAGCTAGTATTAGTGATGATGACAGTTCAGGTGATGAAGAAAGGATAGGAAATACTGACTGGTAAGATTGTATAACCAAAGCAGAGTCTACTATATACGTGTTATGTGACAATATATTCTCTCTCTCTTATGTCAGGTGTCATTGTGGTGGCTGTATGGCAATGGCTACTACTAGGGAATCAGTGTGCTGTCATGAGATTGACAGGATAGTAGATAAAAAGGGAGAAAATGAAAGTGATATTCAGTGCAATGTCAACCATGATGGATTTGATCAAGTGTGTCTCAATTTGTGGGTGATACAAACTGCATACTTTGCTTATAGACACAGATATGGAGAAGCGGATGAGAACGTACCTCACCAGTAAGTCCATGGTGCATGAAGTAAACTCCATAGCTTACATATTTTTTCTCCTGTTTCAGACGCTACCGTTTCATTGCATACCGCCAACTAGTTAGTTGGTGCTGGGGTTGGTTAGGAAGAAACTTACGAGTAGTGTTACCAAGGTGTGCAGTAACTGCAATCCATAACAAGTTTCCATCATCTGAGTATGCAGGATTTAAATACCCAAATCTTTAGCATTTATTGATGATAAGATGTTTTGCACTGAATAATGTAATGATATGATGACATAAATTTAGTATTGAGTTACATTGGTAATGAAAATCGACTTCGGTGCTCTTTAATAGCCTGATCTTTGGATGGCCTTTCATACTATGCACAGAGAGTTGGAGGTGGTGTAGGCTTTACTGGTCTTGGTCTGTGACTATTGCTACAAAGCTCCATTGTAGCTGTCATTAGTTTTGTCACATACTCTAAGAGGAATAAGAGACAAGTGTTGGTGAATTGTTACATAGATAAATTATTATCTACAAGTAAAAAAAACATTGGAAATGTAATGAGACACAGGAATGGCTAAATTGTAAAAAGAACGCAAACAAGATGGAATGGCTGTCGAGAGTGTGTAAGGAATTCTTCCTATGGGCAAAATGAGAGACTCAATGAGGAGATTGTTAAATGCAGCCCATACAGGAAGAATTNAGATTTTGTTGGCCATGTTAGCTGCTTTTGCAGCTGTGCCAGCTAATTTAGCCCATTTTGACTCTGATTGACTCAAGCTATCTGCTACTCTTTTGTAACTTTGCTGTAGCGAAGAAGCTAGTCTTGAACGCAATTGATCAAATTCTTCAGGTAGTAGAGAGTCTTGCTTTAAGCTGATCTGAATGTGACGTTGTAACTTTTTGCACCGTTTACGAAATGTTTCACTATTGGCTTCCTGTNCATTTTTTCATAATTCTACATCACAGTTAAGTTTGTGTGTATATGCTAGTTACTTGTACGCTATCAGCATGGATATAATAGCTTACGTTATAATCTATGCTATCAGTATAAAGTCACGGTGAAGCATCTCAGGAGGCTTAGTGGAGCTACAAATTTACTTGCTTTGCTCATCTTTTTGTAATGACAACTATGTAACAAAATAGTCTATTCACCTCCTATTACTGAAGACTGAAAGGTACCGGTAACTGGTTTAATACAGAGACTTCAGCACAACCACAAATCTTCAGCTAAAACAGGCAGGGCAGCGAATATTCAGATTCCAAATAATGCACACTTGTCTAACTGGAAAAGAGTCGTCAACTTGATTTCCAAGGTAGCTAATGAATTATTGAGTATAGAAATGAATGGCTGCCATACAGAGAAGGCGCTTTTTGTCTTGTATCTAGCGACTCAGCTAGAGAGACGAATAACCGATACAAAAAGCACGTGAAGACAAAGAAACCAAGTTTATTCGTTCAAGAATCAGCTTCTAAAAGCCAGCGGTCTTCAAGAAAAGTCGTTCCAAGATAGTAGAAGAAGAAGAAGAAGAAGATGGAGAAAATTGGAGGTTTGGCATACTTTAGTTTGTTACTTTAGCGATGGTTTTAGGCTATGTTTTTAGGCTCAATTGAAAGAGAAAAGGCTAAATAGTAGTTTAAGAAGCCTTTTAGTGCCAAGCGCTCAGTTTTTGCTGAGTTATTCGCGTAAATATTTGTATTGCGCTAATGGGCCATCCGTGCCATTCCTATGTACCCAGTACTACCGTACTGGGAACATTACATTTCTAAGGTTTTTTAAACTTGTTTGTTCTATTTTTTTTGAAATAATTGTTTATATCAGTATAATACAGTTTTTAGCCTGAGCAGAGAACTTGATCCCGGCTACAGTACAGTCATGCCTTTCACACAGCTGAAACACTGAAATCCCAAGTTGAATCTGATATATGTGTCTTGTTAGCTATAGAAAACTTCCCTACTAAGGAATTGAACACAGAGAACGAGAAAATAGGACAGAGCTTGGAGTACTGCTTGTGACAGGCATCTTGCAAATAACACACACTTGAATATGGAAAGGGTCGTTAAGCTAGCTAGCTTATGAATAATTTATGGTTTACAAATAATGGCTGCCATACAGAGAAAGCGCTTTTCGTCTTGTATTGAGCCACTCGACAAGTGACACAGAAAACCGATGCAAAAAGCGAATGAAGACCAACATACCAAGTTTATTCGTTCAAGAATTAGCTTCTGTAAGTGTACAGTCTTCAGGAAAAGCTGTGACATAACAGAAGAAGAAGAAGATGGAGAAAACTGGAGGTTTGGCATATTTTAGTTTGATACTTTAGCGATGGTTTTAGGCCATTTTTTTGGACTTGTTAAAAAGAGAATGAACTAAATAGTAGCTTGAGAAGCCTTTTAGTGCCAAGCGCCCGGTTTTTGCAGAGTTACTCGCGTGAATATTTGTATTGCGCTAATGGGCCATCAGTGCCATTCCTATGTACCCAGTACTACCTACCGTACTGGGAATACAAACCCTTTCGTGTTTTGACTATACTTTGTAGTTAGACAACCAAACTAGATAGTCATTGTATTTTTAATGTACTTGATGTAAATTGTGAAAATGAAAGTCAGAAAATTATTGTGGGTGTGGCCACACTAAAAAATACATATTTTGAAAATATTGAATGCTAACGCTCATTGTATTGGTCCAATTTTTTGCTTACTAGTAAATCTCAACTATAAGAAATCAGATCTGGCTGGAAATTTGGGTACCCATTAATCGTTTTTAAGATATAATCAATACGCATATATAATTAGGTGTGCAATATTTAGAAATTGGCATGTTATATCCAAATATTTTCCTGGGACCAAATTTCCAGGCAGTTTCTAAATCTTATATTCTTACAAATTTTGACATTCTGAAAACCACCATTAGCTTTCAGCATTTTTGCTTAAAGATTTCACTGAGTGACTATCCTCCTGCCCCACCCCGAAAGGTCACATGACATGCACTGACAATTGTAAATGTTATGCATCTTTGGTCAAATAATACATATAAAGTGGAAGTTGGTGAGTAAACAATATTCATGCATAAAAATGCACTCCATAAAATGTACATAACTGACTACTTTAAAACAGCCTTAACTAGTATCATGACTTTAAATTTGATGGCAGTTGGCTTATCAACCTGAAGTCCCTCCTACTGGCTACTGAGAGGAGCTAGGGTCAAAGTAGTTTGATACTGATTTCCTCTGTACATCGTCTAATGGTTGCTTCCATATAAGTACATCAACGTATTCTGCAACAGAACGCACATCTGGCTTAATTTTTACCTACAGACCTAAAAGTAATAAGTATTGTGTCCATTAGAGTGGATTAGCACTGACTGTAAATTGTATAACAAAAAATTTTTCAACATGTAATGGTAAGTACGTCATGCTTCACATACCAACAAAACTGATTTAATTTTGTCCTGCTACTGCTGGTTTGAATCCTTCCTTTCTGGGTTAACTTAAATTCCAGTATCACATTGGAGCTTGGATGCTGCTTGAAGCCTTCCTCAGATGCTATACTTGTCTCTCATCTGGTTCATGATCCAGTAATCCAATTATAGTATCTAATAGTAGACATGGTTGCAGTAATACAAGCTTGAAACTTGAATGCTATTTTTAATTCTGTACTGTATACATAGGCTATCGACTGCATGGTGCTAAGAGATCTCCACTGGTGTTGTAGAGAATGGGTTAGATTGTCAAAAAAGTTGTCCTTGCATCCACATGCTCCACATTTGTAAGTACCACTTAATTTAGTTCCCTGCTCAAACTGAGCTGCAGGATGGTCTCCTGTGAAGAATCTGAGTGTGTCATTAACTTTGATACTATTTTCACACTCAACAGGTACAGACAAATCAGTAAGACACTCTCGTCTCTGTGTGGCTTGGTCGTCAACAGATGACCCTCCAACTGCTAGCATGTAAGATCTCAGGCTGTTCCAACTCGAATTGCACAGAAACAGTGTGTTGTAGGCCATTTCGCTGCTTATATTCCTCATCTGTGAAGAATACTGCACATGGTATGCACTGTAATCATTAGGAAGCCTTTTTTTGAGAATCGTTGCATGATCATGCCATAATACTAAAGGGCAAGACTGCTAAAGAGCAAGACGTTTCAAGGCTAGCTAAAGCTGGGCATAATTCAGTGTGACTATGATTGTTGATTAGGGTGGGATATCCTAGTGATTCCAGTCTTTCAGAGATTTCATGACTGGTCATTCCTTCAATTGTTGTGTCATCTGTCAAACGCATATAATGTGTTTGTTTCTTTAAGAGATGGGTACGAATTTCTCTAAAGGGAATTTTGCATGCATTTACAACAACTTGATAGATAGTGAGTTGGACCATTTTCTGGAATGTACTTTCTCATTGTATAGAGAGCACATTCTTGACCCAGTGAGAAGCGACCTGAGTCAACCATGGATTTAATCTCTCTATCAAAATCACCAATAGAAGGAACTGAAACGACACCTCCAGGTATTTTCTTTTTGTATGACCTGTTTGTTGGTATCTATTTTGGTGTGCAAAGAAGGAATAATCAATTCTGTTCAATTGGGCAAAATCTTTGACAACGTGCCCTTTGTTAGACCCTAGTACATTGTGCTGTTTTGCTACCGCACTCGGAGAGGTTGTTGGCCACGCAGTTACGTACAGTAGCTAAAACTTGTTCTTTGTCCGATTCTGTTCTCGAAATTTGGAGAATGTGTGGTTTTTCGTTTGCTACTTAAGAGGCTAGTTTGTGGTGTTTATAACGATTAAGCCAACCTCTTTCTGCATGTGATACTTAGCTTTAGGAGCACGATTTGGTTGTTCTTGTGTACATGCAGCTTGAATGTTGTGTTTAGCTAAATATTCTTTGATAATTTGTCCACGGTTGGAAAAAGTCTAGCCCCTAGATTACTCCAGTTAACTTTTTCATTTTCCTTCCACAGTTGAGCCTCTTGCAGAAGCTGAGAAGTATTAATTTCTGCTTCAAGCTTCTCTATTGTTTTTCCATGCATTTTTCTTTTCGGTGTGGTTTGTATGTCTAAATGGGTAGAGTTTCTTTTTCTAGGGTTTTCCAGTCCCTCTTGTTTTCTTATTTTGTCGAACTTACTCCAACTCAAACGATTCTGTAGAACCAAAGAATCTGCCATTTCATTTTTTCTTTTTCTAGATGGTTTTTTACTTCCTTGAGTATTTTATATTTTTCTGCATGCTTTTCTGCACTTGTTGGGTTTTTTTTATCAGATTAGATTTGGGTGTATGTAATATAACCTCAGTCTGAAAAGCACTTCAGTCAGGGAGAGAAAGCATGGAACAGGGCAGCACACCAAGAACTCACTAGACGACTGGAGGAAATAAGTAAGCAAATTTACTCAACTTTATTAATCTTAACTAAAGCTAACCACCACAAGAAATTCATGGAAAACTGCCTAATAACCAGAAAGCCACCAAAAGGCCTATCCATATGGTGCCAACCATATATTTACCATTCAAATACAGACGTTGAAATTGATTGGCACAAAATCCAAGAAGTAACCACAATGAAACTCATAGCACTTCTAGTAAGGCACTATAGAAATGTAATCAAGCGACAAAAACAAATAATCAACCAAATCCAGGAAGAAATAAAAGAAATGCTACAAATAGTCAAAACTGGGAATGGAACAAAATACACAGGAATGCACTGAACAAAGCAAAACCACTCAGAGAAAAACTAGAATGAAACAGACTCAAGAAACTCACTCTTATATTCATTTTAATTTTGTTTGTGAAAATGATATAAAATTATTGATAAAAAAATGTTTATTGTAATTGATGACAATTAACTGTTAAAGAAGCAAGAATAGAAACAAACACACGCAGCTCCCTCTCATGCCCAACCAACTAACTGCTAAAGCACTCAGGAAAAGCAATCTATATCGATACTATGGAGGCTGAATATCGGCACAGGCGCATGTAGTTCCCACCCATCCTGACTGTATTACTTAGAACCAAAGAATCTGCCGTTTCATTTTTTTCTTTAGATGGTTTTTTACTTCCTTGAGTATTTATGTTTTTCTGCATGCTTTTCTGCACTTGTTGGTTTTTTTTATCAGATTAGATTTGGGTGTATGTAATATAACCTCAGTTATTTGTCTCTGAAAAGCACTTTCTGTGATTTTGCTAGCTTCAGTCAGCAACTTAGCTCCGAATTGGTCTGGAAATGCTAGATCACTCTCAGTGAAAGTTATTTGTACTTCTTGTAAAGGTGCCATCCTTTCTCCAGGAAATGCCGCACTAAGGTGGTAGAACTTTGCTTGACAACTTTCACAGTGTTGTAGTGTGTGGCTTGATTTCTCTTCCTCTGGGAGCTTTTTCCTTTCTTCTAACGAAAACGTTGTCATAAATGTATTCCTTGTTGTCTGTGATTGCCATTTTTGCGCAAACTTTCGTTTTATTTTATAAAACTTTTGCATTGCAAAACTGTAAGATGCTAACAGAGTTGGGGTTTCTTTGAAGGTGTCATTATAATTATTATTCTTTAGATATTATTCTTATTGATCCATGAGGTAGAGTCCCTTGTTTGGTCAAGTAATTAGACACAGTGTTGTGAATAGCAACTTTAGCCAAGTTACACACTTTTGCCATTGTTCCCTTAGTAGCTATATTATTGATACACAAAACAGGTTCATCACACTATCATGTATTACACACACTTGTGTTTTCCCATTCATGCTGCACACTAGTACATTCACATAATTATGAAAGGTAATTATTGTTTAACCAACCACTTCAATTAACATTCCATAGAGTGTCCACTTCACAATGTTGCTCAACAGCCACTTAGGTTAAGTGTTTCACTATGCAAACTACACTCTCATACATATACATACACTATAGCACTCCTAGAGATTTCCAGCAATAACCTTAATTTGCTCTATATTCTCTTCTAGAGAAAAACAACACTCTAGCTGACCTAGTGTGCATGTTCATATGCACACACACACACACACACACACACACACACACACACACACACACACACAC
>CAXIPT010000146.1:20498-31594 GCA_964030475.1 Tethya wilhelma
GAGAGAGAGAGAGAGAGAGAGAGAGAGAGAGAGAGCAATTATAATAAAAAAAGCCCACAGAGGTGGTGATCCAGGTCACCCACCTCTGTGGGCGACCTGGATCACACTTAACACTTCAATCACAGCAGATACTGCCATTGATAATGTTCTTATACACAAATAATATTATACGAATGATCGAGAAAGGTACATAATCTGCTAAGTTACTACAGTAAACTATTAAATAAGGCATATGTTGCTGAAAGAATGAAATCATAGAGATTGACTAGTTTGGATAGCTTAATTACTTATATTTATAAAAAATTGAGCAAACATTAATAAATTTTAAGACATGCTATTTAGACATAAATGTGTGAATTTTCTGCATGTAAGCTCCAAAAATGTAGATAAGCCTTTTTAACTGGAAGGCTCAATGAAACCAGAGGCTCGCTAGACAGCAACCCCTCTCCCCGAAAGGAGCTGCCGGCTCTATGACGACCGGGGCCGTCACATCCCCGCCAGCCGAGGCTGACGACATATCCAAGGATATGTGAGATTTATTGGGTTGAAATGAAAAGTGAGAAATAAAAATTAAGGGAAGGACTTGTCAACTGTCTTTCCGAGCCTCTGCTAGGGCAGAAAACATTTCCTTGGCCTCCACATTTTTTGGATTACCAATAGTATGACCAAACACACAGTAATAGAAATTTATTATATTAAAAGTTTCAAAGTTTCAATTGTATATAGTTCCGGTCATCAGGGAAGTACCCAAACCAATCATTGCATTACCACCAGTTTCGGTCCCTTTGAACTTCCGACTAGTGGTAACCTATGGACATGGGCGGGACCACTCCCCTAGGTAGGAGTCCGGGTAGTCCAGTGGTGAAGCATCATTCTTCTGTATCTCCAAGTATGAAAAACTCGCCACGTGACTTAATTTATCTACTTTGTATGGTACCTGTTACATTGTTGTAGGTATCCCAGCCAGTTTCTCCAAAAAAAAAAAAAAAAAAAAAAAAAAAGATCTTGCCCATTGTTACTCTCAAAAGGTAGCTAGTAGATTCTGCTTGCAGCTGCTTCAGAACAAAATGGTTGGCATTACTTAGGCTCATGCTTATATTCCAGCATAGGAATGATCTATAGTGGTCTAGACAGAGGCTAAGACCTATTGAATAGTTAGCCTTTAAGTCCTTCCCTCTGGGTTAGCCACCTAAGCATTCCCACACCACTGAATGGCATTGCATGTAGATTTGGCTAGGATAAATTTAACCACAAGATAGTATCTGTGTTACATGTGGTGGCCTTACACACACACACACACACACACACACACACACACACACACACACACACACACACACACACATACACACACACACAAACACACACACACACACATATGCACACACACACATACACAGGGAGTAAAACCACTCACAAAGTAGGGAGGGAGAGAGAGAGAGAGAGAGAGAGAGAGAGAGAGAGAGAGAGAGAGAGAGAGTCATCTTAGAGTATCATGGTAAGTGTGTTAAAATTTACTGACATAAGGAACAAGCAGTAATAAGCCAAAATGTAAAGTATATCTATTATAAATGGTGGAAATCATTTCTGATCACGTCAAACTGTATGGACCTAAGGGAGTTTTAGAATCTGATGTAGCTAAGTAAATTAAATTAGTTTAAGTACAACACATTATATATGTGATTACTTTTAACAAAACTGATTGTCCGTGAGTAAAGTGACCAAAATTAGTATATCTTCAAATAGGAAATTCACAATACTTTGGGATATGACTACACATCCATGCCATGCTGTATACATGTGATCATAAAGACTCTTAGTAATCTCTGTTTTTCCGTGGCTGTCTCTCTCTTCTTGTGCTTCTCTCTCTCTCTCTCTCTCTCTCTCTCTCTCTGTGTGTGTGTGTGTGTGTGTGAGTGTGTGTGTGTGTGTGTGTGTGTGTGTGTGTGTGCATATGAACATGCACACTAGGTCAGTTAGAGTGTTGTTTTTCACTAAAAGAGAATATAGAGCAAATTAAGGTTATTGCTGGAAATCTCTAGGAGTGCTATAGTGTATGTATATGTATGAGAGTGCAGTTTGCATATAACCTAAGTGGCTGTTGAGCAGCATTGTGAAGTGGACACTCTAGGGAATGTTAATTGAAGTGGTTGGTTAAACAATAATTACCTTTCATAATTATGTGAATGTACTAGTGTGCAGCATGAATGGGAAAACACAAGTGTGTGTAATACATGATAGTGTGATGAACCTGTTTTGTGTATCAATAATATAGCTACTACAGGAACAATGGCAAAAGTGTGTAACTTCGCTAAAGTTGCTATTCACAACACTGTGTCTAATCACTTGACCAAACAAGGGACTCTACCTCATGGATCAATAAGAATAATATCTAAAGAATATAATGACACCTTCAAAGAAACCCCAACTCTGTTAGCATCTTACAGTTTTGCAATGCAAAAGTTTTATAAAATAAAACGAAAGTTTGCGCAAAAATGGCAACCACAGACAACAAGGAATACATTTATGACAACGTTTTCGTTAGAAGAATGGAAAAAGCTCCCAGAGGAAGAGAAATCAAGCCACACACTACAACACTGTGAAAGTTGTCAAGCAAAGTTCTACCACCTTAGTGCGGCATTTCCTGGAGAAAGGATGGCACCTTTACAAGAAGTACAAATAACTTTCACTGAGAGTGATCTAGCATTTCCAGACCAATTCGGAGCTAAGTTGCTGACTGAAGCTAGCAAAATCACAGAAAGTGCTTTTTAGAAACAAATAACTGAGGTTATATTACATACACCCAAATCTAATCTGATAAAAAAACCAACAAGTGCAGAAAAGCATGCAGAAAAACATAAAATACTCAAGGAAGTAAAAACCATCTAGAAAAAGAAAAAAATGAAACGGCAGATTCTTTGGTTCTACAGAATCGTTTGAGTTGGAGTAAGTTCGACAAAATAAGAAAACAAGAGGGACTGGAAAACCCTAGAAAAAGAAACTCTAGCCATTTAGACATACAAACCACACCGAAAAGAAAAATGCATGGAAAAACAATAGAGAAGCTTGAAGCAGAAATTAATACTTCTCAGCTTCTGCAAGAGGCTCAACTGTGGAAGGAAAATGAAAAAGTTAACTGGAGTAATCTAGGGGCTAGGTATGGATTGACTTCTTCCAACCGTGGACAAATTATCAAAGAATATTTAGCTAAACACAACATTCAAGCTGCATGTACACAAGAACGACCAAATCGTGCTCCTAGAAGATCAAAAAAGAAATTTCCAAATGAAAACATGTCTCTTCCAATGTACAAGCCGATTCACACTCACAAAGAAAGAGTGAAACAAAAGATTAGCAATGGTGAAATTCAGATTGGAAGACAAGTGGTTGAAACATCAGATTCCACATTTTCCACAGACAGGTCAACACAAGAGATTACAGAGAAAAGTAACCAAGTATGGGCGAGGGAAATTCCCATTATTGACACACGTCAGAAGATACTGAAGAAACATGAAGAACTGGGAATTATTCGTGAGTACACAGATGATTTTATCAATACGCTTTCAGTGCAAGAAATATAATCCATGCTTACTGAGCTAAATTGCTCAATTGATAGCAGTGACATTTTAGACTTGCGTGAAAAACTCAAAACAGTCACAAGAACGAGATATTTCAAGATCTGGCATGACCACTCTGAGATTTCAGGCCACTCTCACATACTCGTTCTCATTTCTGCTGTTTACGATCCAGCATTCTATTACACACAAGAATAATTGAAAGAGAGAGGTGTACTGTGCGATGTTATGGCAACAGTAGAAACTCCTGAAATACACATCTTAGGAAGATCTTCAAGTTCACTTGAGGATCAGAAAACATTCAACAGCACACGAAGAGCAAGTCTTTCTGAGTTTGAAGAACCCATTTTAACTGAGAATGGAGTACCAATAGTTGATGTGGTTAGATACTTTCACGGTGATGGACCTGCTCAGCAGTTCGATTCAGGAAATAAGATTAGAGGAAACTATTGTTGTGTAGGATGCGAAGCTCACTGCCATCGCTTCAATGATTTGGCATACTGTTTTCGGGCAAAACACCTTTCTCTTTCAGAACGCCAGTCTTTCATGCTTGAAGGGGAACAATGGAAACATCACTCTTTGAATCCATTAGACAAACTAAAAGTGGCTGAAATACGCACTGAACTTCAAAAGAGAAATATCAACACAAATGGTAAACTCAAACCTGAGCTACAAACAATGCTGACAGAGCTCCAAAAGGGAATAGCCAACTTTCCTGCACTGATTCAAAGTACTCCAGAAGATACATTAGCAGATCTGGGCTTAGGCTCATACGAGGTCTTTCCTGTCGAACCACTACATGATGTCAAAGGCCATTTTGGTAAAATTATTCCAGAAGCAGCAAAGACAGTACCAGAAGCTACAAAACATGTGATCCAGCATGTAGTTGACACAATTCTATCAAAATCAACTCTACGAGGTTCTGACTACCGAAAATCACTCATTGTGATTTACAACAATCTTGTAAAAGATAAAAACACATCACAAGAATACAAAGAATTGTTCCGAACAGCCACAGAATTAACTGAAATAATGTACTCCAAAGAAAAACCATCTCTAACTACAGTTCTAAGGCTACACAACCTTACATTCATCCATGGGATGCTTTGTACAAAGCTATTTGGTGATTCCAGTGTCTACGGCAGATACTTTCATTCAATTGTAAAACATTCACCTCTAGTGTATCGCCTCATTCCTTTGCGTTCAGTGAATACTGAAGTACAAGAACGATTTTTTGCACAGGCTAAACAGATAACAAAAGCAACATCCAGCAACAAACCAAATGAAGTGATTGAGAATATTCTTGTCAGGATCCATGAGGAAACCAAGAGTAACAAAGGACTAACAATTCAAGACAGTGAAATCAATTCACTTGCTCAAGGACTGCCTCAGAAAACCAACAGTGTAATTCCATATTCATGGATTGATGGTCAATCGGTACACTATCAGGCACACCTAGAAAGGATTTCAGATTATTTGGTACATGGACCAGGCAAGTGGTGGAGAGCAACAGATTGTGGAATTGAATTTTTCGATCATCGCAATTCAAACACGATTCACACAGAAATGTTCCATTTTTGTGAACACACACTTGCTGATGTAGATTACTACCTTCAACAGAAATGGGATTATTGCATGGAAAATGATGTTATCATGCCTGCAATAACAATCCGACACTACACTTTCACAGGCAGCCGAAGTACTATTACAACCAACACGATTCAGTTCCTAACAAAAGTGACCACCAAGGCTCCAACTAATATCTCACCATTGAATAACAGTGCTTCGCTCTCTCTAGTAGATCCAAATGCTCAAGCTCATATAGACACAAGTGCTCTGGCTAGCAATGGATCTCTCACTCACATGGACACAAGTGCTCTGGCTAGCAATGAATCTCTCACTCACATGGACACAAGTGCTCTGGCTAGCGGCACAAGTGCTCTGGCTAGCAATGGATCTCTCACTCACATGGACACAAGTGCTCAGGCTAGCAATGGATCTCTCACTCACATGGACACAAGTGCTCAGGCTAGTGGCACAAGTGCTCAGGCTAGCAATGGATCTCTCACTCATGGACACAAGTGCTCAGGCTAGCGGCACAAGTGCTCTGGCTAGCAATGGATCTCTCACTCACATGGACACAAGTGCTCTGGCTAGCAATGGATCTCTCACTCACATGAACACAAGTGCTCAGGCTAGCAATGGATCTCTCACTCACATGGACACAAGTGCTCAGGCTAGCAATGAATCTCTCACTCGCATGAACACAAGTGCTCTGGCTAGCAATGGATCTCTCACTCACATGGACACAAGTGCTCAGGCTAGCGGCACAATTGCTCTGGCTAGCAATGGATCTCTCCCTCACATGAACACAATTGCTCAGGCTAGCAATGGATCTCTCACTCACATGAACACAAGTGCTCAGGCTAGCAATGGATCTCTCACTCACATGGACACAAGTGCTCAGGCTAGCAATGAATCTCTCACTCACATGGACACAAGTGCTCAGGCTAGCGGCACAAGTGCTCTGGCTAGCAATGGATCTCGCCCTCACATGAACACAAGTGCTCTGGCTAGCAATGGATCTCTCACTCACATGAACACAAGTGCTCTGGCTAGCAATGGATCTCTCCCTCGCATGAACACAAGTGCTCTGGCTAGCAATGGATCTCTCACTCACATGGACACAAGTGCTCAGGCTAGCAATGGATCTCTCACTCACATGGACACAAGTGCTCAGTATTATACAGGGATCAAAACAAGATAAGTAGCTCGTGGGTCAACAACCACCACTCCGAAGAGCTGCTGATGAACAAGCTGGGGATTGTCACTTCCCCGTCAGCCGGGGTGTGCAATAGCCGACGCCACATCCGTAGATGTGTGAGAGATTGAGATTGGGGGGAGGGGGAAAGTGGAAGGGGTCATTCCAGGACTGCCTGGAACAAACCAAAGGGCGGGAAGGACTTTGTCGATTGAACCTCCGAGCTACACTAGGGACATATGCTCTTACTTTATACCAAACAATCTTCACACTTTTTTGGATTATACAAACACTAAACAGAGCAAAAAAAATTTTTTAGTCTGAATCCATCTCCCGGTCATCAGGGAAGCACCTTTGTCCAATCATTGCAAACCACCAGTTTCGGTCCCTTAGCTTCCGACTGAATGGAGTGCTATGGAGAAGGCGGACCGCTCCCCTATGTAGGAGCCCGGGTATTTAGTGATGGGATTCAAGGGATTTCACAAACACAGACATTACAAAGTTAAAAATGCACTTATCTTTTTGTAATTGAAAATCTTTGCTGTAACTTCATTTTGGAAGAGTAGTCAGTAATGCTTAAACTTGAAATACTGAACGGTATGACTGGTTTGACTAGTTTTATCCCAAGACTTATCAATTCTAGAATCTTCTCTAAAAACCATGTGCTTGCCTGGGACCTACAGTTTAACCCCCAACACCCATCAATTAGACCCAGCATTCTCACAACAGTGTAACCACATCTAGTGTCAAATTGCATACTCAGCAAGAGAGAGAGAGAGAGAGAGAGAGAGAGAGAGAGAGAGAGAGAGAGAACTTACAGTTTCCTCTGCTCTAGCTCCCATTCTAGCCGACTCAGCATTCTCTGATGTTCATTGTCTTTCGTCACATCCTGTCATCACACACAAATCATTCACTAACCAACATTCAAACAACTGCTGCACTAACTGGTTTTGAGATGGACTCTGGTGCAGTTTCATAAAGTTCTTCCTCACTTATCAGGTCAATCTCTTCATGTTGAGACCTATCATACATTGTTAAGGTATACTGGTGAGTGAACCCCTGTAATTAATGATCTGGTGTGGACATACTTGAACTTCAAACAGTTGGTGATCTCTCTCCTCAGGTGCATGGCCTCGTACATCAGGTTCTGCAGCTGAAGATGAAGGTCATCCACTTCTATTTTTTGCTGTGAGAACCAACAATACAAATACAATCATGTATGGAGTGTATGTATGAGCTTATATACGTTTTGAGAATGTGGCTACCATAAAAAATCAAATAAAGTGCCAAAAGTAAAAAATTAATTGTACCAGGAGTTAAGGTGCCAGTTTTTCCATAAACTTATTTGGAAGTAAAATAGCACGTTTTATGGTGCTAGGTGATGCTTATTAGGAGGGGCACTTTAATTAGAGTCTATATGGGATATAATGTATTGCTAGAAATTTTCAAGGAGTATAAATTTCGCTGTTTTCGCGGATCGCCGTCGATCCGTGAAAATTTTACCCGCAAAATTTTCGGGATCGCATTGCAATATGGGTGGGGCTGCTCGATCCTTGAAAATTAAATCGCGAAAAGTTTGGCGATCGCCTTTCCACGAAAATTTTATTCCTCGAAAATTTCTAGCTATACGGTACTTGTCCACCTCGTGTGTCTGTTCCCTGGTGTCTTTGCAGTAGAGGTGAGAGAGACGGTTGAGCTTCTTCAGGAGGGTGAATATCACCATTCCTCTTCTCTTCTCACTCTCTGTCTCCTACAGATCATGGAGAGAGGAGGTCAGTGGAACTTACATGGAGAGAATGTGTGTATGTCATAATTACAGCTCTCAAAAACTCAATCTGATTGGTTGAAATACATCTTCAGAATGTAACTATTTCGCACAGTTACGGAGAATCGCATATTATTTGTCCACGTGTTTGTGATCAAGAACGTGAAGATTTAGCGTTGAAAAACCGATGCAGTTAGGAAAAAAGTAGCTAGGTAAGCTAGCAAACTAGTGAAGAGTAACGCTAGAGCTTTTCATGAGCGTTGGCAGTATTTGAAGAGCGTGGAGACACATACTAGCGCTGGTCTATATTCTGTGCGCAGGAATTACGTGAATAATAAGGCTTCATTATGTCACGTAAGGGCTAGGGCTTCTGGGCCCGTGCGACTGCGTTTTTAAAGCAAAATAAAACAAATATCATTTGAATGCTTTTGCAATAGCAAACTTTTCAGTTTCAAACGACCTTATAATTATGTAGAAGGGTGTTTTCTTTGAGCAGAAAAACACAGAATGTATTGAGATCAAAATGAGATTTCACATTCCATGCACCTAAACAACACACAAGCTTACACAACTCACCTTCTCTTCAGCAGAGCTCTGTTTCAGCTCTCTAACTCTTTCCAACACATCCTTCAGCTCGGCACAAGTCTCCTTAGCAGCTGATGGTATGGCTTCATATCCAGCTACTGGCAACTGCTCTCCATAAAGAGGCAAGCTACCAAGACTGGCAGCTGTTGAAATGGAGCGTTTGATCTGAGGCAGTTTGGGAGTTGAAACCTGCTTAGTCACAGTCTGAGGAGTAGGAGTTGGGGCAATGCTCGTGGTAGGTTTGGGGGTTGATTTTGTGCTGCTACTTTGTGAAGATAATTTTGGAGAACTTGTAGACGTTGTTTTGGCGTCTTTCAGGATGATGTCACCACTCTCTTTTTCACCTTCTTTGGAGGTTCATCTTTGAGGGATTCAGACGACTGAGACTTGCTGGTAGACCTTGAACGTTTCATTTCTGAGAAAATCTGCTACCATGTGGTTGGTGCTCCCTCGTATTCAGACGACCATTACCCAATGGACGTTTCTATCAGGAAATGGTCGGCAAGTTTACGGGCAGGTGGCCGTGGCACGTTTTTTTTTTGTTTTTTTTTTTGCACCGCGTACCGGTACGCGGCCGCGGTGAGGCTCGAGCGCTCATTCATATATAGGCGCGCGCGCGCGCGGCAAAAGAACAGTTGGAGGAAGACAGCAGTTGAGTTTTTTGTGAGCTGAAGTTGAGTTTTTCACAAGTGTTTGCTGAAATTATGCAGTGTATTGAAAGTTTGATGGTGCTATGGATTATATAAAAGAACAATTGGATGTTTTTGAGGTAAGTAAACTAGTGTCACTATTTTTTTTGTTTAATTTTCAGTTTGAATATGCAAAACAAAAGAAATTTCACTTCTATTAAAGCAGCTTATCAACCTTTGAGAAGGGACCTAATAAATATAGCTATTAGCTAATAGCCTATCCAATTTTTTTCTTTTACAAAAAGAATTACAATTTCAATTTTTGTAGCTAGCAACCTAGGAATTTATTTCAGGCAGCTGTCGTGTTGTTTGTTCATAGAAAATAACAAATGGCCCTATTTGGCAGAAGCTCAGCTTCTAAAAATAAACATTGACCTAGTTGCAAGCAAAAAATCACTTTGTCGCTATGACAACGGCTGTTGTAGTGGAGGACCTTCGGAAAAAACATAGTGTATAATATCTATGGAAAAAACAAATAGTTTGTGTGTGGCTAGTGTTGAAACAGTGTTTGTTCTCTTTGTCCCAGGTGGCCATCACTCACCCCCTCGTCTCCATGGACTGGGAGGAGCTATCCCAGTTGCCATGGGGTATGGAGAGTGCCAAGTCAGTATGGTACAACGAACATCTCTACGTCGGAGGGTACTTTGTGGAGGGGTCACCAAAGAAGGAGGAGGAGGCCACACTGCTGTACCTTGACCCTGTGGAAGGTCAATGGAAGACAATAAGGACACCAACAAGACGTTACGGACTAGCCATCTACAATGGCCGTCTACTGTTGGTTGGAGGTAGCGAGTATCCTGGCAATAACTACACAAATAAGGTGTGGCAGCTTGATGATGTGAAATGGAAAGAAGATGCCATTCCTCCAATGCCTACAGCAAGACGTGGACCCTCTGCTATTGGATACAACCACCTCCTCCTTGTTGCTGGTGGCTACAATGGCGACTTTCTTGACAATGTAGAACTGTACATCTCCCAGCAAGGACAATGGCTGTCCACAACACCCCTCCCTTGGCCATGTGTTTATATGTCATCTACAACTGTGGGCAGCCGTCTCTTCTTGGCAGGTGGCAATGGACAAGACACAGCCATGTACAGCTGCAACATGGATGACATCATGGCGTCTCCTTCAACCCTCCACTGGACAGAGACAGCCATCCCACTAAAGAACACATCGCTGACGACACACCAAGGAGTCCTCCTAGCAATAGGAGGATGGACAGGTTCATCTATCAGCTCCACCATGATGGCCTACTGCTACAACAGCCAACAATGGCACCCCTTTTATGACCTCCCTATACCCCTCTACGGTACCTCCACTGCCACTACATCCACAGGAGATGTAGTGGCCATCGGAGGGGCCACCCCCCACGTCGTGGGCCACTCTTCAAGAGCATTCAAACTTCATCTAAACAGTAAGTGCTACATTGTACATCTCTAACCACATGTTTCTGACCCCCTGTCTAGCTACACTCACCATGCACAACCCCTAACAGCTTTAAACACTTCCTAAAAGTAAGGCCAACATTTTACATCTCTTACCAGACCTCTCTGACCTCCATGTTGGCTGCTATGGCCTCACATACCTCCTTCTTTTCTACCTTAAACTTGTTGTAAAAATTAAGAGCAATATTTTGCATCTCTAACCAGACGTCTCTGACGTCCATGCTAGCTGTTATGGCCTCACATGTCTCTTTGCAGCTTCTTTGTCAACCATTGTT
>CAXIPT010000147.1:0-31246 GCA_964030475.1 Tethya wilhelma
CACACACACACACACACACACACACACACATACACACAGACTTACACACATGCACCACATCAATGGACATATTCACACACACACACACCACATCAATGGACATATATATACATGCGCACACACACTAGAGAGATGATATTACATGGGAAAATTTTATGTGAGGTCAAAGGACACCAGTCTTTCAGTAAAGATCTAATTATGGTGTATAATATTGCCACATTTATTTGCCAATGGCATTAAATGGGGAGATTTTATGTGAGGTCAAAATTCTCAACTATAAAGCAACCCCACATAGGAAACTTATAATATGGGGAGTTTTTACATGAAGTCAGAGTACTTACGTAAAATCTTTCTATATTAATATTGCCCCATTATAACTGTGGCAATGTTTTCCATGTGATGTAAAAATTGCCATGATTGAATCAAGGTACAAGTCACGACGTAAAATCTCCCCATGAGTTAATTATCGCAATTTCTCTACTTTTACATAAAGATATATGGTATCTGACCCTAGAAATGAAAAGTACTGAAACAATAATGAAGTAAAAGCATAGTTTTGATGTAGCATTCTTGTTCAGGGTAGTTGAGCATGCAGATAGGAGCAAACTGAGAAACAACTGGAAAGTTTTGGAGGTGTGACTAATTCTAGTGACGCTAGCATTACATGAAATATATATAAATGCTAGCCTCAAATTGTAGCCTTCCTTGAAAAAATGCTGCATCCAGTGAAGGCTGTAATTAATAGTAGCCGCAGCTTGTGTTCAAATAAATATACGGTACTTCATTTTTTTATGTTCAATGTAAGACAACATTGCCTAGGTTGCCTGTTTATATACTACCCCACTTAGCTAGCAGTGAAGTCCCACACCTCAATGAAACCATTGGCGCTCCCTGTGACAAAGTATTGATCGACCATGGCAGGGGAACAGGTGGCATACACTGCAACGTACTGATTGTAATGCACAATCTATAAATTTAAACCATGTATATCAAGACATGTAAGTTGCTATATTTCGGACAGTTTTTGACAATAACAATCACTGTTACAATAATACGTTAAATGCGGTTACATGACCATGACTCGTGCAAGCAAGCAAGCAAGCAAAAATCTTGCTATATATATACATCATCTGTGTGGGGTTAGCTCACGCTCGCCTATGCAGTTATACTCGGAATGATATTGCCACATAAATGTATATATGCATGTTTGTTTGTTTGTTTGTTCCTATATACTTTACCACAGTTTGGGTCTCATTTTAATGTACTTCTGTACTCCATCATCATCACTGGAATGTTTATTCAAGGTAAGACTTTTTCAAAAAAGTTTGAACCCGAAAATTTGGGCTAGCTTAATACTAAATATTAATTATATTCTATTATCAGGTTACCAGGCCACCCAGCAGCAGTGCTCACCTGGGCTGACAAAGGTTCCTGAAGCATTTCCTGTCTGTCCAAACACAATGGTCACGTATACCTGTACAGTTGCTGGGACCAACTCAGGCTTTGAATATACTGCATGGACAGGATCAAGCTTTTTTCATTTTTGCAACAATACACTCAACGAAACCATAATTACCCACTACTATAATGAGAGTATGGTGAACTTAAACAGCACTGAGAACATGACTTTGCCCTTTGTAAATGCAAGTCAATGTGGTCCGTATCTTGCTGTTCGTGATGGTGACCGAACAACCGATGGATGCTATGTATCCAATTTAGGGTTTGTTGCAAGTAATGTGGCTATTTTCAATAACACATCAATTGAGTGTTTGGATAGTGACGGCAGTGAAATAGGAATGGACACTGTGACAATTGCAGGTGATCATGATTATAAGTACAAATTTTGATTTTCAGAATAATTATTATGACTATTGTTTTGCGAAGTCATATTGTATTACATCAATAATAATTATTGACTTAAATACTTAACAGCGTAGTCATGCTTGCAGGCTAGAATCTCTTGGCATGGATGTATAGCATTCATATACTATGCATTATACACCTATTGCATGTTTGAGGTAGAAATGATAATAATAATTATTATTATACAGCTCAAAACTGAACACATAATCATAATATTTATACAGGTCGACCCTCTGTTCCACAAAATTTGAGGGTGACTTCTTGTGATGGATCAGCGCGAACTCTAACCCTGGCATGGGACAAGCCAGCAAGTGATGGAGGCAATGAAATCTTTCGATATGCCATGACTGTAGAACCGGCAGTACCCCAGTGTACTGGAATCTGTTATTTCAATGCTGGCACCAACACTACCCAATTTCAGTTTGGTCCATTGAACACTAGCACACATTATACCTTCACAGTGCATGCTCAAAACTGCAATGGAACACAGCAAGGGGATCGAAGCAACATCACAGTTTTTTATGGAGGTGCATAAGTAATACCAATCTTAAGCTAAGTCTATTATAGAAGCAGAATTAAGAGTGACTGTATGAATTATTTTACAATCATTGAAATCTGGAATGATCTAAGTCCACAGTTTCTGAATAAAACACCTATTGTGTTTAGGTTCTAAACAAATTATAATTTTGACTGAATACTTTGACATGTTAACAAATTAAATTTGTTTAGGACGTAAACAAGACTCAGATTTTCTGGATTTTATGCTTGACAATATTGTTCTGGGAAAAATTTCACCTCACTTCAGTTAAACAGTGACCATAACAATCTCAATTAATAATATCTGAAAACAGTGAAATTATAATGGATAATTATGCAATACTTATATAGCAACCCATGCATGACTGCATGCATGTCACTGAATAGATGACCATATATAGCTGTAGACAAAAATTTCTTACCATAACGTAACACATATAACATTACTTTACTGATTATAATAGGTCCTGCTGGTCCAATGGGATTATCCGCATCATTTGTCTACCAAAATGATAAACTGGAAACTATTATATCAACATGGGAACAAGTGGTATGATAATATTTATTGATGAACATTATTTCAAAAATGCAATTTTTTTTGCTCATCTATAATATTTAGCTATACAAAATAATTATAACTATTATACTGAGTGCAGTTGCTTGTGTATAAATTATGTATCACAAATAATCATTAATTTTTATATAGGTATCACTCAATATTCCAACCCAGTGCAATCTACCAGTGATAGGATACGAGCTCTCCTACATCAGTTACTTTAAGGAACCAATTGTACTTGATATAAGCTTGAATCGGTGTTTTGGAAGGACATGTAGGCACTCATATGACATAGTTAACTTTGATATTCCAATGTACACTCTAGCAGTGGCAAGCAGAACTCTACTTGGAGCAGGACCACCCACTGTGCTAGATTTAATCAGTAAGGCATTAATTATAAGTTTATATTATACAGTAGAATCTCGATTATCTAAAGACCTTGGGGCAAAGGCTAATTTCCAGCGTTTGGAATACTGAATTTGTTCCGATAACTGAAGCGATAAAATTAGACTTGTTTTTGCTGCTCTAGTGGTGGCCATGATAGTTTCTTCTTACTCGCTCTTTAGCATCTCAAAACACTGGTAGATTATATTTTCTTCGATTAAACTTGAATAATGCCGCAACCACATGCACAATTACATAAGCCTCAAGTTCGAAAAGAGGGCGAAATCATTTCAGATTTGTTCTAATTAACCAAAATTTGGCCTTCCAGCTTATATTCAAGAGTTCGGGTAAGCGAGGTTCGGATAATCAAGTTTCTACTGTACTGTGGCACTATTCAATTATAATAATAATATTATGCATACTGTGATGTATCAAACACTGTCTGATGCACACACACCTCATGCTGTCCACTTGAAGTAATATAACTAATTTGTGGAAGTGTTTGTTGGAAGTGTTTTCAATGTGACTTTTCTTCAAAGCAATCACATGTTACTAAATAAACACATGCAGTATTCTCCCTATGGTAAATGGCTTAAAATTGCATACGAACGTCTTACAATTTCTCTAATTGAGAAAACTCACAGAAATTAAGTTTCCAGATCTAGAGCACTTGTAGAGGGTGCTTGGTGGGAAGCCACAGCAGTGCAATTTTGTTCCTCTAATGTCCTAGCTAACTAACTAACTAACTGACTGACTGAATTACTTGAACACAATTTCCAGAGAATCATAAGGCAGTGAGCTAAAGATTAACACTGACATGATAAAACAACCTGTTTTAGTATGAACTGTATGATACTCGTTAGCTATAGAAATGGAGAGAGCTAGGTACAGCTTTAAGTTTCAATTTTAAATTCATTCATGTGCCTTAAATTTCGATATAACTTGAATTCTGATTTCATGTACTTGACTGCAGCTATCGTCACTATTAACAATAGTGAATACCATACATTAGCATAGTTTACACCACATTTTTTTTCAGGCTGGGAATTTAACAGTCCCTGATCATCATGCCTTGCCCCACGTTTATATAGCCTCATTTGTGATGAAACCAGAAAGAATGACAATGTCTAAATTCTGGCATATGTCTAGAATTTGGCGGCAATTTGCCATGATGATTAAATCTACCTGACATAGCTGAACAAAATTAACACTAGCTCATGATTATGCCTGGGTGTATATAATCTACGTAAACAGATTTTAACAAATGCAACCAGCTTCAAGTATGACTTTACACATGTACAGGACCATAATATATATGCAGGTGCATGTACATATCCAAACATTCCAGTTTGTGTACATCAGAAATGAAGTAGTCATGGGCCAGAATCAGAGTCAGACATTGTCATTTTCTCTCTTGCATGTTTCAACGCTTTTTGCAGCACCCATTCCTATATACACTTAATTTTTGTACAACTATAATGATTATTATCACATGAATACAATACAGTTATGAACTATAGTTTAATTATTACGTATGCAGGTGCAAGAAATGACTTTGTAAACGTTACTGTAAATGCAAGTACGCCATATCCAGAAGCTACATGCCAATTTCTATGTGGATTTGGTGATGGTGCTCTTATACCGGTTACTTGTGATATCACCTACAGCACTAATGCAGATGAAATTGGCCAGTCAAACTCGTTCACTGATGCACCAATGACAGATGGCAGTATGGTTGAAATGCTATCTTTTCCACTAACAGAGCCACTTCCACCAAACACAATGTACTACTATAGAGTAATTGCTCAGTCAGCTGATCAGACAATAACAGTTATTGGGAACTTTACCACTGGAAATTATCCTAATGGTATGAAATGAAGGGCTCATGCAGAAGCAAAGTGGTCTAACCCACAAATCCCTGATTTCACCTCCTACAGGAATACTCTTAAAATTCATTTCAAGAGCTAGAGATCATTTAGTATTTTTAAATTTTGGTCAATTTGGTAGAAGGGGGTGTATCATTTCTATTAATTTCAGTTTGGGCTTTTCAGGCAATTTCCCATATTTCATTTGGGATTAGACCACTGAATCTGGCTTCTGAACCCTTCAAATACAACAATTATTAAGTATTATTGTAAATAAGTTTAGGAATAGGCAGTGCTAGCTGTAATAATACTGAAACAAGGCAAGCCTCGGACTTTAATCACTTTCAGCCTTTAGTCTGGTTCCGGAGGTGTATAGTAGAGTTTAGATGCCAGTAGGCTCTTGACTCTGAATCAATATAAAATTATGCAACTTGACTCACTAGTTGGCTATATAATTGGAATGAAGTTTAGAAGGCAAGCAGTTAAAATCTAGTGACTTTGGTATAAAAAAATGGAGTAGTCATGATCATGTGCATACGCCCAAATCCCAAATATTGCTTTGTTTCAATATTTTTTTACAGCACTATACTACCCATTCCTACATTGCTTAGTTTTATGAAATCTGCACTACTTGTTTATTGGTATAAATTATTGGGGAAAACAAAATGACTATTGTGGCTTCTTGAGTCACTAGCACTCAGAGTCGCTTCAGAGTGAAGCTTTAGGGAGTTTCTTTAGTGCACACAACTGGAAAACTGTGTATATGTGTAAGCATAATTATGCCTTCAAAGTTATCTTACCATATCAGCTTACAACCATGAATACTTGGTATAATGTCAATGGGACAGTCGGCTCATGTCAATCCTACATACATACTTAGTACTACCATACCTATGATAATGTATAGTAAAAATTTCAAAAAAATAAGCAGTGTAGGAATGGGCAGTGCTGTAAAAAGTATTGGAACAAGGAATGGTCTCAATTTTGGCACATGACTACTTCATTTTCATTTTGATCTCTCTAGTTAATAATTATTAGCTAATTGTAGCTAATTGTTGTAAATGGTTCAAAGAGTCATCTGTACTTGAATAGCTTAGCAAAACTTTATTCCACTTTTTAGCCAAGTGATAAAATTGGCAGGAATTTTAACCATTACAAGGAGTGGGGCTCGCTTCGCTCGCCCACTCCTTGTTTGTGTATGTTTAGGATCAGTTACTATAACTCATTGCAAACAATAGCAAGATAAAATTGATGAGCAAAGATATTGTGTATAAATATTCTTCTATGGTGAATTGGCTTAGGACAACCTTTGCAATTGAAGCAACACACAACAATCAGATTCACATCAATAATAGCATATATAAGCAATTGGAAACTCAAAGGGAAGCAATGCTGCATGTGTATACTGCTCTGCTTAGTACTACTTTGCTTTGGCCAGCTCAGCAATTTACCTCACTACGTGACGTCACAAACGACCCTTTTCCGACTTCCGCCATTTTTGCAATCAGCTGGCAAAGAAACTCGTTATCTGGCTAGCTGTGTTTCGTGTACAGCGACAGAGAAGCAGACTTCTAGTAGTGAGTGTTCTCACCTCGTTACGCTTCATTTGTGAAGATTGGCACCCATAGCCCGCTTCTTTGTTGGATACAGATGCCACTGGTAAGCCTTGTCAGCGATCTCAAAAACAGCTAGCCATACTTATATTGCTTGTTGTTTTATCCTAGGCTAGCACTGTCTAAGCCAGCTTTCTAGACACTCTTTTCCTAGCTTGTATTCTCCACAGTCCAGAAAAAAAGCAGCTTTTAGTTCGAGGTCACATCACTTCCGGTGACCCTCCGTAACACACGGACGGACACACGGACAGACAAAACTTTGCTTATAATATGATATCATGTGATAAAATGCAATACTGCAGTCAGGACTATATAGATTACTGGCCAAGACTTGGGCACAAAAAATGAAGTAGTCATGTGCCGAAATTGAGACCATTCCTTGTTCCAATACTTTTTACAGCACTGCCCATTCCTACACTGCTTATTTTTTTGAAATTTTTACTACTTGTTCTTTCACTTTTTTTAACACTACGGTGAGGAGACCATCAGAGACTGGTTAGTCCTTACAAAAAGCTTGAGTTATCTGAGTAGCCGCTATTGTCTGCTAGAGCAGCTAATGCGCATGCGTATTAAATGCCACGTGGATAATTAATGACCTTTGAACTCTACCTACAAATGGCTACATTGAAGTACGTGAATTTATATTCTCAGTTTCAAAGCTTTCTAGTTTTTGTTTAGGCTTATTTGTGATGTAAACGAGTATCAAGGAATGTACTACCTATGAAAAGGAGTTACTTTGTGCTGTCAAAGTTGGCTCAACACATTCTGGTTTTCTGGAAATGCTTTTCAAGTAAGTCAGTTAGAAAGTACGTACGTACGTACGTTAGGAGAACAAAAATGACACTGTTGTGGCTTCCCACTAGCTCTCTCTACGAGTGCTGAGGAAAGTTTCTGTAAGTTTCGGGCCTTGCATGCGATTGGTAATCTGCCAGTTAGAGCCTCTGAGCAAGTTTGAAGGCTTAATTTTGTTTGACTATATTTTTATGGTGACCAACATTTTGTATTGTGTCTATGGGACAGTCGGCCCATTCCTACTATACGTACGGTAGTACGTATAGTAGGAATGGACCGACTGTCCCATTGACACAATACAAAATGTTCATGCTTATAAACTTTCAGGGAAAGAAAGCTAAGCCTTCAAATGCATTTAATAGCGGATCACTTGGAATATACGGCACCTCGCTAATTATATTCATAATGTGGTGGGCGGGGCCTAGAGCAACCAACGCGCGAGGGGGTGGGGCTAGTTGCAGCATGTGTGTGCACGTGAGAGTGGCATAGAGTGCATTATTTAGGAAGATGGTCAAAGATAAAACCAGCAAATATCGGAGTAATAAAAAAGGTAAGCAAGATCTTCTAAGCAAGACATATATATATACAGTATGTGATCAAACTAAGTGAGGATAAAGTTATCCAAACAAGAGAATCACTGAGATGAACAAATNAATAATCGGCAATAGGGTTGCAGCATCACGTTGAGGTACTATCTCCATATAACCCAGTGCTGGTTTATGAGATACATCTACCAGCCCAAATACCCATACTTCCTGTGATGCTGCTCTTCCTCGGTGATACTGGGTCAAGGTATAATTATCAGTAAATTTAATTAACTTTAATATTTATTATGCTATATACACACCTTAGGTATATGACAGAACATTGACTCGTCAATTTGGACAACTCGCCCTGCTCCTCCAAGAACTATTCTTCTCTGCAAGAGTATGGTGGAGCAGACTTCTCTAATCCACTGATAGATATCCACTGCACTGTGACTATCAATCTCTGCCTGGTCCATGGCATCAGTGACTGGACAATCCCTAGCCCAGAGATGTATCATTAGCAACCACTTCTGAAGTGTAAGCTTAGACTTGGAAAAAAAGCTTCCATCTCTGATCGACTTCCTTGTCTTACACAGCCTGCACCACCAACTAAATCCATCAGAGATGTCACGCCGTGGTCGCTCTTCCATTGGGACATTGCATCTAATTACATTAATATTAATTAATTACACTTGATTGGACTAAATGACTAATTTTCATTTCATACCTTGTACACTGACAGCTAGAAGCTAGTAGTTTCTTTGATCTCAAGAATTGGATTATTTTCTCATTCCCACCAAACAAAACTGGCCCAATTTCCAACAAGGACATAGTGATCACAACAGTCGAGGTTAGTTGGCTTTTAAGTTTACCGCCAATATCACTGACCACGTGCACACACATGCTGCAACTAGCCCCACCCCCTCGCGCGTTGGTTGCTCTAGGCCCCGCCCACCACATTATGAATATAATTAGCGAGGTGCCGTATATTCCAAGTGATCCTTAATAGCCTTCCACAGACAGTTAGCTTACTGTATTAACCAAGAAGACTGGTAGAAAGTTTCTAGAGCACTCTGGAGAGAGCGCTCGCGAGAAGCAACAAGAGTGCAATTTTGTTCTCCTTCCTTCCTTCCTAACTGACTTACTTGAACGCGATTTCCAGACAAACAAAAGGCATTGAGCCAACTTTGACCATATAGTGGGACTTCATTTCATCTGTAGTACGTCCTTTTCGACTCGTTTGCTGGCGAAAACGCAGCAAACAAAATCTAGGCAGCTTTGAAACTATCGATATAAAATACTGTACTTTTTATTTAGCCATTTTGATGTAGGTAAAGGTCGTCAATAGACCACGTGGTTTGCATGCACCTAATGCGCATGCGCATCTAATGTACACTTATGCTTTTGTAGAGACTGACTATAGTCTCTGCTGTGTGATTGTCTCTGTGCAATTGAGCACCTTGGTGTTTAAAAAAGTGAATGAACAAGTAGTAAAAATTTTATAAAAATGAGAAGTGTAGGAATGGGCAGTGGGGTAAAAAGCAATGAAACAAGACAAGTCTCTGAATTTCGGCACATGACTACTTCATTTTTGTGCCCTACTCTTTGTGTATCTACATTCTAAATGCTTATTACTTCATCCAAATAATTAGTCAAGTGCATGATTGCTGTTGCATTGACTCATGAGCCAAACAACCGATATTTATAATGATGGAATTCAAATTTGCAATTTACCCATGAAAATGAAGTAGTCATGTGCCGAAATTCAGAGACTTGTCTTGTTTCATTGCTTTTTACCGCACTGCCCATTCCTACACTTCTCATTTTTATAAAATTTTTACTACTTGTGATAATACTATTTGCATGGGGCTATTATACTTGGCACAAATAATATTATATGTTGTATAAATAATTCCCATTAATTGTTTGATTTACAATCACATGTCCATAGTCTGTGCACATATGATGCCGTTCAAAACACAATATTCAACACCAAGCATGAAAACTAATTTAAAACAGTAATATACCACTGTATCCAAAGCACATTTGTGACAGTGTCATCATTGTCATGGATGTATGTAAATTATTGCTATAATTATAACAATACCATGCATTTGAATCTTGTAGCGCATAATATAATTGTCATAATTATTATTATTATTATAGTACCTTATCAAATGTTTCATGCATGTACACAGAATGTGACCCTGTTCAACTGCTGTCTGGTAATACTTCTAATACAACCACATGTGATGATGGCAGAGAAGGTCTAGTGAATTACGACAATAATCTCCTTGTTTGTTTCAACGGAACATCACCACATAGTTCGGTAGCTGAACTCATGTGTAGTGAAGGATATACCTTGGAGAGTGACAGTTTGACACAGACTTCTGTTTGTCAAGTAAATGGTCTATGGAATAATTATCCGATAACAACTTGCTACAGTCTCACGGAGGAGAGAGGTATAAATTATGCAATAATCATTATAATATTATGCATGTGTACTCAATCATACTGTGAGCATTTACAAGACAAGCAAAATGTTCCACTGAGTTCCTATAAGAAAATCAAGAATAAACTCAGAAATTGGCTGATATTCATGCAGTAATAATAAAATTATGCATAATCTCAGAGCTGAAAACACACCATACAACTACAACTACAAGTAATGCACTAACAGTAGGAATTGATCCATGCGCTGACTCTACCATAAACACAATACAATGTTTATAAACGTGCACTCAGAGAAATATATCGTATAGTGGGTAAACTTGGCGAGAATTAAATTTGGCAAATTATTCTTCAAATCACCAAATTAAGAATTGCCAAACAGTTTAATACGCACGTGTGCCCATATAAACTATGCAGCGTATGGAATTGAATCGCCAAAATAAAAATCGCCAATAATCCCAAAATAGGAATTCTCCAAATTTTAAGCCCGCCAAATTTACCCGCTATACGGTAACCAAGTCTTCAAACATGTTTTGAGGCCTCTCTCAGATAGTTTTATAAAATGTATGCATCAACAAACTCACAGAGAGAGCGCTTCAGAGAGAGCACAAGTTGGAAGCCACAACAGTGCAACTTTGTTTTCTTTCTTCTTCCTCAGAACTGACGAACTTGAACATGATTTCCAGAGAAACGAAAGGCACTGGGCCAACTTTGACTGTACAAAGCAACTTGTTTTCATCCGGACTATGTTCTTTTACACTCGTTTTTTGCCCAAAAGCTAACAATGTAGACAGCTTTAACCTCACACTGGTATAAACGAAGGCACTGATGGTGCACAAGGCTCAGCGCACTCAACCAGCATGCATACTGATTAGTAGCAATTCATGCATTTGGTGACTATAGTCTGTCTGTTGAGTTAAAATCTAACTGCTCAAATACAGATGAAATACCGTTGCAAAAGTCTCGAGATGTAGCTGGATTCGGACCCATGGGTCTTCTAATCAAAATTAATGCCTTACCACTAAGCCACTAGAGCTCAAAGGCATTGGAGCGGAGAACAGCAGTAAATACTATACTCACAAGTTGATTTCCGAACCAGATCTCAAGGTCATGACCTGCATGATCCAAGTACATGACGAGCATTAATAATCTTCCTGCATCACTGGCACAATAAACTTGCCATACCTAACAGTCTGCTAATTAAGGTAATTAAACTATCAAAAAAACAAAACTATAAAGGTTGGACAACTTGAACTTGGCACATGCATGACTCTACGGTAGAACTGTGGCGAGTCTAATAGATATAGACACTATCAGAGACCCAGTTCGCACTAAGAAATCCAATTTTCAGATTTACACTTCTTCTTGGCTTAGAGGATGACCATTCAAAATTTCGATACAGAAACTTAATTCAATGCCAGACAGAATGATTGACCCTTCTTGCAAGATCTCTTTTGCTCCTATAGAGAACCCACTCCACTTATTCCCTGCATTGCAAGCGAGGCATGCTGAAATGATTAGCGCAGCTCTGCATGCTGTAAATCCTAATCACATCACTGATGTGATTAGGATATACGGCAGAGCTGATTCACGTACCCTGAATCCTTCGCTGATAATTATATTGCATTGGGGATTAACTGGATCAATAACAAGGAGGTTTAATGCTTTTGTGTCAATTTTTTTGGAGTTTATTGCCAGCAGCTATTCTTTGATCTTAATACCACGTGCCCTTAGGCCAACTCTCCTTTACTGGAGGCAAAAAGAAGAAGCTTTACACACACCAAGGCAGTAGGCTTAATTGAAATGTAGCCATCTTGTTGTAGGAAAAGGTTGTCAATAGACCACGTGGTTTGCATGCACATGCACATCCATCCAATAATTATCCCTACAAGCACATACAGTGCAACTCTTGAGACTAACAGTCTCCCTGCAATTGAGGACCTTAGTGTTGAAAAAAGTGAATGAACATATAATTTTATAGTAAAAAATTTCATAGAAATGAAAAGTATAGGAATGGGCAGTGCTGTAAAAAGCTACGGAACCGTGACAGCAAGTCTCTGAATTTTGGCACATGGACTACTTCAAGTTTCAAAGTCTTATAATCTCAAATATAGCAGCTGCTGTATGTTGCCTACATGCATACCTGCTGTTTATTACTTTAACCAATTATAGTCATTGCTTGACCAGTGTGCATATGATGGAGACTGAAATTGAAGTAGTCATGTGCCCAAATTCAGAGACTTACCTTGTTTCATAGCTTTTTACAGTACTAAACTTCTCATTTTTATGAATTTTTACTATTGTAATTATTAGGTCTACCAATGGATCCTCTAATTATGCCAATAAGCATCAAACAACATACAAATGAGTTCATTTACTGCATGTATACGTACATGCACTGGCTAATTATAATTAAAGCACTGTATATGCACTTGAGTTGTCTGTATGATTGTGTTCATTTGGCAGTAAATTTCCAGTCTATAATTATTTTTTGCCGAATTTTCAGAAGATATACAGTAGTTATTAGTACAAGGGGTATCTTTGATGCATGTATATAGCACACACATGTCAACATTCTACAATACTATATAGTTATTCTGTAACTTATTTTTCTCTCCATAATTTTGAAAGATGGCCGTTTGATTGGTGGTGTTCTTGGAGGAGTATTTGGATTACTTGTAGTTGCAATCACTGTAACAGTTATTGTCACTACAGTCAGCTACAAATACAGAAACATCTTCCTAAAAAACAAACGTCAAACAACAGCAGAATATAATGTAGCTCAAGAGGTACGTGTAATACTTACAATTAACACACTTTTCTGATAATAAGCCAAGTGCATGCATGAATTACATACAAAACCAAGACTGTTATTGCCCATCTGTGTGCATGTGTATTAAAAATGCATTGGCAGGCTGGCATGGCTTGAAAATTTGAATGTCAGTGTGTTCTAAAATTAAGTATTAATTTGTTGTTTTTTTAAGAATTGTCAGACTGCGTCCAAACCAAGCAGAATGTAACAGTTCTTAATTGTGATTTCTTTGTCAAGCGCTGCATGGAACTATTATAGTAACAGTTTGAACATTCTTCAAACTAACATAGTTAAAACTGCATTACCAATAATTATTTTTTGTACACTAATATCGAAGTGTGCTTTACATGACTAATTGCATACTTTCAATGCATATAATTATATAATTGGCTGAACGTCATGTGACCACAATTAATGATAATTATGTAACATGTGGCATGCACTTCACATGCCTTGCAATCTATTATAACACACGCACACTATAGCTCAAAACAATTGAAAGTAAAGAGGATGAAGATGATGTAGCTCCTCCATTGACAAAAATCTAGGCCTCGTGCACCAGACAGTACAGTAATAAGACTCAATTTAGCCTGAAGGAGCAAAAGAGAAATCTGTAACGTTGTTATTATAGTTATCTGTAGTCCATGTTAATGCGTATTGCTTTGTAATATGTATCATGTTAACATAGCGACATTGTATTATAATAATTGTTCTTATTTTTATTGGACATTGCTAATCACTTAATTCTCGTCAAGACTGAATTTCAACTCTCAACCTTGTAACAACCTTCTCCGTACCCTCAGTAATAGTGTTTCTTCTTGTGTCTCTGTTTCCCAAAACTGCATGTTCATGACTCAATATCTCATGCAGCTTAAGCCAGGTATGCATGATGGTTCTATACTTGTGTCTCTAACCCCTTTACTATTGCGAAGGATATGTCTTGTGTAAACCTCTCCTCTCAATTTTTTACTTCCATGCTTCATCATCACTGCCATGTCCCAAGCCCGTTTGGGACTGCATCTTGGTACCAATTCCTAAACTGGGTAAAGACCTACCTGTGTCTGATAAATACCATTCCATAGCCCTCACCTCTGCATTGAGCAAAGTGTTGAGTGGTGCATCCGATTTAACTATCAATCCAGTTTTATTCCATCCTCTCTGCAGTTTGGTTTTAAATCTGGTTGCTCATTTGACTTGTGTGTGGGACTCCTTGTTCAAGGATATCATCTTGTGAACAAATTCCACAGTATATTTAGTTGTTTTCTGGATCCCACAATTATTTTCCTTGAATGGAGTCTCCCACCTCTTGTTGTCTTCAACCAGCAGTTTAAAGGGCTTCTACCTTTGTGTTCGTCACAGGGGCATTCTCTTCTATCCTGTTTACTACTGACAATCTCTTGGTATCCCTGGAAGTAAATGGAATAGGATGTTGCACCATTTTATAGGGGCTGTGGCCTATGCTGCATTAAATTACTAGCTCAATCCACCTCTGCTTTGCTTATCTGCTCTTGGTATGCTACTCTTCATAACATTCAGAAGTAGGTCAAGCCAAACTCCTCCACGCCTAATTATGGTTTTCAAGGTGAATTGTTAGTTACATCTTGGACACATTCTCTATTTTGGCAGACGAGGATGATATATATTACTTCTATTTGTAAAGGTATGTGTTGCAAGGCTAACTTTGTAGGCACGTATCTTTGCCAACAACTGCCTATCCCCATATGGAGCTTCACTCTGGAAACTTTCCTCCATTATTTTAGCTCTACTCTTACAAAATATCTTTCAACATTCTTGTTTCTTCCTCAAAATTGTCACACTTAGTTACTGGCTTGCCAAGTGATTATAATGTCATCTACCAGCATTCTAGAAATTTGCACTAATATCTAACTCTAAAGTCATTCGTGATATCTTTAGTAAAGCTGATACACTTAGCATGTATCTTGGCTACAACATTTTCTTTAGTGAAAATCATCAGAGGCTCTATTATTTTTTATCGTGCTGATTTCATCTATACCAGATTGGCAAGTTACATGAAATAATGAGGGCCTTAGGATGCCAAAACAGCATGCTTAAGAAGAGTATAGTGTTATTGCTTGACTTCAAAGGTCGCACTTATGAATATTCAAATGAGCCGAGTTGTGCTCGAGCTGAAAATCACTTTTCTTGACTGAAAGGGTTACACCAATTTGCTTGTGTATTATTAATTAGAATTCACTTGATAGAAGGAGCAGTGGGACAGCTGACTTACTTTGTAAATTTAGCTGTGATTAGCAGGCTAGGTTTGGCTTTGAAGCTTAGTAGTGCCTCAGATCTCAGGAACTACAGGTTGTTACATGTAATACTTCCAGAAAATCTCGATTATTTTATCTTGATATGAAGACTGGAGCTGCTGTTCTTGAAATATTAAGTGAACAAACAGACAGACAGACAAAATGACTACTGCAATCCTTGGTACACAAGCTTGCGCTAATGGGGATAACTAGTAACAGGGGGTACTAAATAGGATCTCTAGAATTGAGGGAGGGTCCATTCACAAGCAGGCCTATCCACCTACTGTTAGTGGGTGGGCACTGAGTCAGTGGAGCTTAGGGGAGAAGGACCTCTGGGGTTCTAGAGCAGAATTGTATTTATGTATAATTCTAATTACAAAATAACACTGAAGTACTTTGAATTTTACAAGCATATTATGCAAAGGTTGGTTATGCACCTTAGCTTGGGGCCTTCATTAACATTGTCATTTGAGATATGACTCGTCTGTATCATGTTTATGTTCACACATCTTTCTTGTGAGTCATCACTTCATCTTTCTTCTGGCCCAAGGTCCTGCTACAGTCGAAGACAATGTGGAAACCCACATAAAATGCTGGTCTGGATTGCATGGATTTTAAAACATGTTCCCACTCCCTCAGCATGCATGTATGGAGTCACTACTTTGTTCCATGGCACCTGCTAGAGCCATCAGAGGGGTGAAAGATCTAGAGTCCAGCTTCAAGAGAGCTTTAGTACCTAACTGGTCAACAGTATGGGTCAGTACCGTTGAATATGTTTACATGTTTGTACATTCAAATAGTACAATGAGATGGATAGATTATTAGTCATATATAAAAACATTGAAAATGTAATAAGACACGAACCAAATCGTAAAAATAAAGCAAACAAGTGGAATGACTATAAGTGTTGGATTCCTTCTATGGGCTGCTGCAGAGACCTTCATTTTGCCCACAGGAAGAATTGCTTACACACTCTTACAGCCATTCCACTTGTTTGCTTTCTTTTTTATGATTTGGCCATTCCTGTGTCTAGTTATGTGTGGAAAGGGTTGTGAACCTTGAATTTCGATTAGCTCATGAATAATGCATGAGTTTAGAAATCAATGGCAGCCATATGGAGCAAGCGCTTATGAAAAACCAATGCCAAAAGTGACTAAACACAAAAAATTAATAAAATAAATTAGCAATGGTTTTAGTCCATGTTTTTGGGCTCATTCAAAAGAGAATGAGCTAAATAGTAGCTTTAGAAGCCTTACTAAGCACTCAGTTTTTGCAGTTATTTGCATATATATTTGTATTGCACTAATGGACCATCCGTGCCTTTCCCATGTACCCAATAGTACTGTACTAGGAATTATTATTTTATTAATTTTGAGCATTGTGTTAAAATTAGAACCCTGGCCAATGAATGTTGGTCAATAACTACAATTATGCAGCCATGCTAACAAAATCGTACTTTTGTATGGATCTTAGGCCAATTAGTATACTCTACTATCCATGCTATGCGGCTCGCTCAGGCACGTCCCTCATTCTTGCCCCTCAAAACTTTAACCATATGGTTGTGGCCTCGAAGCATAGCACTCAGAGAGGCTGAAAAACTTAAATTCATATCACAGGAACTACAAACTTTTGTTAAATTCATTGTTTAGATAATCTCGATTATTTTACTTTGGTATGCCACTTTTGAAGACTGGAGCTGCCGTTCTTGCGATATAGTTGGAATACACACACACACACACACACACACACACACACACACACACACACATACACACATACAGACAGACAGACAAAACGACTACCTTACCCCATGCATGCACACCAAGGATCAAACTCAGTTTAACAGTTAATCTCGATGAGAGAGCTGGTTTATGTACAAGTCTCTTGAACACTTTCATATTTAAAAGTTCATCCTTTCCAGAAAAAATTCAACTATGCATCCTAGTGCCAAGTATCCCGTAATGGGGACTTAAAATATCATTAATATTTGACTTGAGTCAGCACCGTGGTAGCTTCACAGATGATAGGACACATTTGATGTGGTACTTGATGCTCTTTACGTATGATTTCCAAAAACCACCAAAGCGTGGTCATGGAACATGTGGAAATAAACTTCCCAGTTAATTTTTCGAGAAGAACAGAACTGAGAGATGATTCCTTGTGTTCTCTGATCTTCCAGGAACTCGATAATTTTTACTGGGCACCAACAAAGTTGGAGCCATGGTCGCTCAACATGTTTGTGGGCTTCATGTGATAAATTGCCTGAGGGTGGCAATAAATGCCTCATATGTTGGTCCGAATATAGTTCAACTTGGATGCACTGCATTTACAGACAGTGATACAAATACACAAATGTAGGGTCAGTTTATGAACTCATGAGAGAAAACTCGATTAGCATCTAGACTTGAGCTCTGTGGGGCTCACTTGCTCACAAAGTTATATCACATGTGGTTGTAAAGAGTTGTCTGTTCTATAACACGACCATGTATTGTTTGTCAACGTAGGTTTCTGAAACCAACCCCTCAGCTGATGGAGCAGATTGAACGACTAACTAGTAGTGTTTAGAAGAATGTCAGTGACCCATATACATCAAATATGGTTCCGCAGTATACAATTTTCACTAATTCAGTATAAGCTTTTTGTCAGTTTTCATTTTGTGGTTTCAAACTTGTTATGAAAGTTTCAGTTTTGTAGTCTGCTAAATTTTATGGTCATGTATTGTGATAGTGAATATTCACATCATCACGCTGCAAAAAGGTTTGCTCCCAAGGCTGTTGTCATGGTTACAAATTACTTAGGTGATCTACCAATCGATTCCAGCTCTACATGCATGAGTTCCAAGAGGCTGTCATCTACAATCGACGTCATGAGTTCGAATAGCCTATTAGAACTTGTGTAAATACTGAGTATGTGCAGATTTAGATGTTGCCATTGATTAGGTATGCATTAATTCTTGTTAAGTGACACAAACACATTGCAAGAACAAGATTCCATATCAAGACCCTAGACATGCATGCTTATTTACTAGCTAATTGCCTGACATTGGGAGAGTTTCGTTAGGTTGCTTTGGTATGAACTTCGTTGTGGAAGAAAGACGGGCCTGACACACACACATACACACATACAGACAGACAGACAAAACGACTACCTTACCCCATGCATGCACACCAAGGATCAAACTCAGTTTAACAGTTAATCTCGATGAGAGAGCTGGTTTATGTACAAGTCTCTTGAACACTTTCATATTTAAAAGTTCATCCTTTCCAGAAAAAATTCAACTATGCATCCTAGTGCCAAGTATCCCGTAATGGGGACTTAAAATATCATTAATATTTGACTTGAGTCAGCACCGTGGTAGCTTCACAGATGATAGGACACATTTGATGTGGTACTTGATGCTCTTTACGTATGATTTCCAAAAACCACCAAAGCGTGGTCATGGAACATGTGGAAATAAACTTCCCAGTTAATTTTTCGAGAAGAACAGAACTGAGAGATGATTCCTTGTGTTCTCTGATCTTCCAGGAACTCGATAATTTTTACTGGGCACCAACAAAGTTGGAGCCATGGTCGCTCAACATGTTTGTGGGCTTCATGTGATAAATTGCCTGAGGGTGGCAATAAATGCCTCATATGTTGGTCCGAATATAGTTCAACTTGGATGCACTGCATTTACAGACAGTGATACAAATACACAAATGTAGGGTCAGTTTATGAACTCATGAGAGAAAACTCGATTAGCATCTAGACTTGAGCTCTGTGGGGCTCACTTGCTCACAAAGTTATATCACATGTGGTTGTAAAGAGTTGTCTGTTCTATAACACGACCATGTATTGTTTGTCAACGTAGGTTTCTGAAACCAACCCCTCAGCTGATGGAGCAGATTGAACGACTAACTAGTAGTGTTTAGAAGAATGTCAGTGACCCATATACATCAAATATGGTTCCGCAGTATACAATTTTCACTAATTCAGTATAAGCTTTTTGTCAGTTTTCATTTTGTGGTTTCAAACTTGTTATGAAAGTTTCAGTTTTGTAGTCTGCTAAATTTTATGGTCATGTATTGTGATAGTGAATATTCACATCATCACGCTGCAAAAAGGTTTGCTCCCAAGGCTGTTGTCATGGTTACAAATTACTTAGGTGATCTACCAATCGATTCCAGCTCTACATGCATGAGTTCCAAGAGGCTGTCATCTACAATCGACGTCATGAGTTCGAATAGCCTATTAGAACTTGTGTAAATACTGAGTATGTGCAGATTTAGATGTTGCCATTGATTAGGTATGCATTAATTCTTGTTAAGTGACACAAACACATTGCAAGAACAAGATTCCATATCAAGACCCTAGACATGCATGCTTATTTACTAGCTAATTGCCTGACATTGGGAGAGTTTCGTTAGGTTGCTTTGGTATGAACTTCGTTGTGGAAGAAAGACGGGCCTGTTTTCTAAGAGGAGTCGCCGCCATGTGCCGACCAGTGGGAGGACCTTTATTTGTATCTCCAAGACTTGCACACCCAATTACTCTGACTGCACGAAGTGCATCCTTTCCTTAATAAACAGTTGTACATATGCTAAGTCCCAGAATACATGAACCGAATTTGTATTAAATTTTACCACTGCTATTACTATAATAGCAGCAATTATGGGACCCAGAGTCTACGTCAAGATCTGGGAGGAGTATCCCGAACCTATAAACATCTTTACAATAATTATGGCTGAAACTGGAGCTGGGAAGAGCCAGGCTTTTTGGAGCACCATCATCGACCCTCTGAAGTCCATGGATAAACCCAATGAGTCAGGACTACATGATAACTGATAATTTTACACAAAAAGGTATCTTCAGACATCTCCAATGGGCTATTTTGGGCATATGAAGGGCTAACGCAATTCTTCGACCAAGTACAACTAAAAGGAACTGGTCATCTTTATGACTTTGGCCATTGGACAAGTACAATTGGCATGCATTGTGATTGTGCAATGTAAATAATGATGCACATTATTGTTGTGGTTCAACTCACACCTAAATTGTCCTCCTAATTATACATGCATCCATGCAATTCTATAATATGCATGCATGCAAACATGCAATGCTTCACATATCAACTACCATGCAGGGAAAGCGAAGTGAGAAGGAAGAGGTAGATGAGGCATGTCTATGCATTTGTGACTTTCTTCAACTGGCTTATTTGTTCAAGGATACAGCCTCATTCTTTAAGAAAGGCAACATTTCTAGTGATGACAAATTTGAGCATTTTTTTGTCATTTCTACGTTTAGTTCGAGTAACGTATTACAAAAAAAAAAATTATTATAGTGTATTGATACCTCAATGCCGGATGCTCACTTTTACAAATTCTGGAAACCAGGTATCACACCCTTAGAACATCATTCTGCTTGGTTGGAGGATATGTTTGGAGCAGAATCACTTTCGAAAACCAAACGATTCCCTCCACTGAAGCAATAAAGCGAGATCTTGCTGGGTTCTTAACATGTGGTGCCCAGCAACTAACAGAAATATCACTCTCCAACCTCTTACCAACTCTGAATGGATGATGACAGGCCAGTGAATCATGAGGTACACAGAAAAGAACAGAATGGTGATTCATTCAACAATAGCTTTGCTACTTGAAGGTTGTAAGTGCACAACTGGTTGCAAAACAAGAAGGTGTAAATGTAAGGACAAGAAAGCTGTTCAGAAGGTTGAACTGCCATAACTTTATACCTCAACATTCATTATTGAGAACATTGAGCAAATTGCTCAAGAAGAAAGTTTATCATCAGATGATGATGAAATGGAAGAACTATTTGAATAGGTATTTGGTGAAGACATCCCTTCTGAAGACAATGAAATGGGCTGTGATAACAGTTATATTCTGTGCCAGTGTCCATTTGCATTCTCAACATTATATCTATGTACAATGTCATGTATTGGCATTGTAGGTATAGCTATGAATACACTTTAATAGTTTACTGACAGTCTGTCTATACCTTGTGCGCATAGTATTTCTGACCATTGGCAAGGTGATTGGACAAAACTTGGTCACCAATATAGTTAGTCTACTACTTTCACAAATTATATAGAGAACTTGTCCTAAACCCCAAAAAGAACATTAAACATCATTAGACCAACACACCTATAATGATCACACAGCATTCAATATATGTTTTATGGACTTTTTTACTTACATTAATAACATCACAGCCTTTTCTTGAACCATTTATACTGCTAGCGAGCAAACAACAGAGCTAAACGCACAGACAACATTTGGTATGCTGAAAACGCCATTTTCACAGCTTGGATGATGTCACGATAAAAATATATTAATACACCTGATTTTGATGGTGGCGGTATATATGACTGAATAATGCTGATAATAATGCCCTTTAATTACAAGTATTAAAAATTTCAAAAAATAAGTAGTGTAGGAATGTATTGGAACATTAGGCATAGTCTCAATTAATTTTGGCACATGACTACTTCATTTTTATTCTTGATCCCTTATATGGATTTTCAGTGTCGTGTTGTCTACAATAGTACCATATTCCCAGTACGTATACGCTAGTACAGGCAGAATGGCATGGATGGCCCATCACGCAAATACTGAACTCTGAGTGCTACTTTTTAGCTCATTCTCTTTCTAACAAGCCTAAAAACGGAGCCTAAAATCATCACTAAGTTACTAAACTAAAATATGCCAAACCTCCCAATTTCCCTATCTTTCTCTTCTGAGTCTCATTCTTCTATGTTGGCAAGACTTTTAATTCTCAGAGACCACTTGCTTAGATTCATGCATGAATAAACTTGGTGTCTGTCTTCACGTGCTTTTGGTATCAGTTTCGCATGTCTCTCATCCAGTTACTAGATACAGGACAAAAAGCGCCTTTTCCATATGGCAGCAATCAAGTTGGCGAGCCATTTCCAGATAGACAAGTGTGCATTATTTAGAATCCCTGCCTGCCTGCTTTACCTGAAGATTTCTGGTTGTGCTGAAGTCTCTGTAACCAGTCTTCAATATTTAGGAGGTGAATAGACTATACTGTTATGTAGAGTTGTCATTGTAAGAAGATGAATAAATTTCAAGTTGCTCCAGTCTCCTGAGATATTTCACTTAGGCCACACCAACTTAATTTTATGTTTCTCGGATTGGCTGTAGAAACTTACTGACCCGGCAGGCAGGCAAAAAAATAAAAATATAATTAATAACCATTAATAATTTGATTGCATTTCAGTGCGCATGCGCGTGAGTTTACGAGTGCACTGCGATGATTTTGTCTCAAAAACACTATTTAGCTAGTTAGCTACAACTCAACTGCTTGTTAAGCAGTAGCTATGACCTCCAAACTATTTTTAAAGCAAAAAATGGCCCAACTGATGCACAACCAGGAGTTGGAGCGAAGTAAGTAGCCACACCCATCATGAATATAATTTACATTTTCCCCCCATTTTGCCAAAAATGTGACCCGCCGGATCCGAGAAACATATAATCGACTTGGTGTGGCCTTAGCATAAATTATAATACAAAGTGGCGTTAGGGAGGGAAGGTTAGCCAATTAAAAATTTTGCTATTAACCCTTTTGTGACTGTTCAAATTAATCAGTGTGTACTTCACTTACAGCATTATCTTTTTACTGCAGGCATAACTTGGAATATGAATCATTGTCTGAATTAATTCTCTTGCATATAATATTTTCAGTTACATTGTCACTGACAACTGATGACCCAGAAGTTACATGCACATGCCAGTGCATGTAATTACTGCCCCCCTCTCACTGGACTTTATGCTGTCAGATTGTATGACATGCATGGCTAAAAATATTGATCATAGTTTTATTTACTGAGATGGATTGTCCAAGTTCACTGGTAGTGAAACATAGCTATACCATGAATGCACTAATATACTGCAACAATATTAATTTTTATAACATTGTGAGATTGAGGTAAGATGCTCCAAAAATATATTCCTCTATCAGCTAGATATTCATCCTACTCCAGATCAAAACCTGCAAGTTGAAACAGAATGATTATATATAGCTAGTACTAAAAGAACCTGATTATTACAATTATAGCTACATGCAGTAGAACCTCGGACTGCGGACGATTCTTGGTTACCCAAAATTCCAATTCGTATATTGAAACATCACAAACAGAACCTGTGAGAAGAGGACAACTTCTCCACAAAGGACAAAAAAACTGAATTTATATTGTCCCCAAAGTGTCCATTTTGGAGGTTTGAGTGTATGAATGTCTATAGGCTGGGACAGGCTAAGAACTATAGTACAGACGATACTATACAATTTACAGCTGCTTTCCCAGGCTCCTCCTAGCTCATTTGCAAAATTAAATATGAAAATATTTACAAAGAAGGAATATGGGCCCGGAACAAGCTAACTCACAATAATACTATGCATATGATGAGATAAACATCAATCACTCTGTACGACTAATTTAACTTAAACTAACCTTTAACTGAGTAAATAGAAGAGCATCATAGCAGCCACAAACATAGACAGCAGGCAAAGACCTGAACTTGGCTTTATAGTCTGTGGTGTCTCACAGTACGATGTATTGATATCAGCCATATGGTCAAATCAACTGTATTGTGTACTAGAATAAAAAAAATAAACAAGTAAGTAAGCTGTTGTCAATTTGACTCAATAACTTGAGATATTGACTTGTAGGTTACATAACACCCTATCACAAATTTTATATGTAGTTTATAATGTTCAGCGTTGATCTTCATCACTCTGGATCTCTTGGCATACACTAACACAACCCGAGGGACACAGAGCACAGACAAAGATTCTGGATGGTCACTGGTTTACAGAGAAAAAAATTAAATCTCAAACTGATCACACGATTTACTCGATTTACTCGTAGAAAAGGGGTTAAATTTTAGTGGCTAACCTTCTCTCCCTAGTGGCTAGTATAATACAAGCCATGCTGATAGTGTACAAGTAAGTACCATATACATACCAACATCAAATGTTATTCGTAGAATTATGAAAAAATGAGCACAAACAAGTAAAAATATTGGAAATATAACGAGACAAAGGAATGGCCAAATCATAAAGAGAATGCAAACAAGATCGATGGAATGGCTGTTTGAGTGTGTAAAAAAATTATTGCTATGGGCAACATGGAGGACTCAATGTGGAAAGAGAGTAGCCCACACAGAAAGAATTCTGCACACACTCAAACAGCCATTCCATCTTGTTTGCATTCTTTTACGATTTGGCTATGTCTCGTTACATTTCCAATGTTTATTTCTTTAGAATTGGTTCAGCTAATCACTTGGCTACTAAAGCAGTGGTGTAACAGACTGGGCGGATATAACTTAACTGGACACCCAGCCAAAAAAGTTGGGAATAAAAAATGAAGTAGTCATGTGCCAGACCATGCCTTGTTCCAATACTTTTTACGGCACTGCCCATTCCTACACTACTTATTTTTTGAAATTTTTACATTCACTTTTTTCAACACCTACAGTGTGGAAACACTATCAGACACTGCTTGAGTAACAGCTACATGCACTTCATTATGTAGGAGGCTAGTGCACATGTGTATTAAATGCCACTTGGATAGATAATGACCTTTGAACTCTACCTACAAAGATGGCTGCATTATAGTAATGAATTTATACGCTACGTTTCAAAGCTTTCTAGTTTTTGTTTAGGCCTATTTATGATGAAAACGAGTATGGAATGTAGTACCCATGAAAAGAACTTACTTTGTGCATTCTGGAAATCCTGAAGTACGTAAGTAAGAACTTAACGGCACTATTGTGACTTCCCACTATAGCGCTCTCTATACGAGTGCTAAGGAAAGAGTTTTAGGCCTTGCAATGTAGCTGGTAATGTTATTGAGAGCCTCTGAGCAATTTTGAAGGCTTGACTAGATTTTTATGGGGATCAACATTTTGTATTGTGTCTATGAGAAAGTTGGCCCATTCCTACTGTACGTACTACCATACGTGTGAAGACATTCAGGCATTTAGCTATCATTCAAATCTCATTTCTGTCCTTGAAATATTGAGTAATAATTTAGGAGGTTGGCCCTTGCATAGATTATGGACTGTAGATGTATAAATCATTGGATGTGGGTAAAGGGTTCCAATTCTCCTGTCCCTTGTCAACAGTTTCCATTTGTTGATGAAGTGAGCCAGCCTTCCACCTGGGTGTGATCTATTGTTAATTTTATTGGACGAATGCCGATACCAGAAATATGCTTCAGAATGGAATTTCCCATAAAATCTACAAAAGTTAAGTGTACAAGTGGTTTGATAAGAGGACATTTAGTTTTTTGCTATGGTTTGAGCTTGTTTGTTGGGATGAGTGGATCTCTGACCCCACTCTTGGTTGTTGTGGCTAAATTGTTTGCCCCGAGTAGTGGTGAGAACCTCTACCCCGACTGTAGTAGTGGGTGTCACCCCCCACCCCCCGAGGGGGGGCTTCCAGAAAAAAGGCTTAGACTCTTTTTCGAACGAGAGGGATGAGATCATAGATCCACAAGTTCTTTGGATTTCTTGGCAAACTTCACGCCAAAGAGATTTGGGGGTGCCTCCTTGAAATTGTCGTCCTCTTCAACCAAGGGTAAGAGTGATTTGTTGATGTATGTTAATTGCCCGTTTCCTACGCAAGTACAAAATTTGGCAATGGCATTGCCTACAGGCTAGCAGATGCCTTGGTGGCATTGGGGACATTATCGTAAGACAAACTCTCCGGAACAGTGAGGGGTGCCAAGGCATCCAAGACAAGCACTGGATCTTAGGCTGTTCCTTGTCTTCTGAGTTAAGAGCTCTGTCTTCAGGTAGGCATCCAGAGATGGTGGTTTTGTGGCTAACACCTTTGGCAAGGGGTATGGTTTCCATGTTTGCAGCTTTGCATTATTGGACAGCCTCTGGCTATATACCTCTCTTCAAGTAGAGTTTTAGTTTTCTCTGAAACCTTCACTAGTTTTTCATCTTCCAATTTTGAATCAATGTTGCGACCTAACTCACTACCAGATGGCCTTGGTCAGTCTAATAGCAGACACTCTCATTCTCCTTCTCCTAAGAGGTCATCTAGTAGTAAACACTCTAACTCTTGTTCCCCTAAGACTTCTTGGGAGAGGGAGAGCGAGAATGTCAGCCACGAGATAATGAGAGCGTTTACTATGAGACCTCCTAGGGGAGGGAGAGTGAGAGTTAGGAGGAGAGTGTCTGCTATGAAACCTCTTTAGTGTCCTACTTCGGGACCCTCCAGAAAGGCTATGAGAACTGTGCTTCCTCCAAGAGCATGGAGGAGATCTTGAGATATCAGACTCAGACTACTTGAGCACAAGGACTCACTATTATAACCAAATTTTTTATCAAACGCTGACAATCTATGTCATTTGAAAGCTCTTTTCATGCTGATTACAATGGTGGAAGTTTCGAATTTGTATGATAAATCTCTATCCTACAATATGCAGAATATCTAATTGATCCTAAAAAAAGACCACAAAAAGGCCACAAAACCCCCCATCATATTGGAGTCTGCGATGAACAAGTGATACTGTAGCTTTCACAATTGCATTCAGTGCAATGAGAGCTTTCAGACAATACCCATTTTGTTGTGGTTTGTATGATGTTGACCTAACTTAGACCATGATTGAAAATTTGACAATACACAATGGAATTTGGTTTAATATCAACACAGTACAGTTCCAAGTAAAAGCAACTTTGTATCTCAAATTTTTTATTAAAACCTGACAATCTATGTATCATTTGAAAGCTCTTTTCATGCTGATTACAATGGCGGAAGTATTAAATTTGTATGATAAATCTCTATCCAAGAATATCTACTTAATCTAAAAAATAGACCATAAAAAGGCCACAACAAACCCCATTATATTGGAGTCTGTGTCGGGCAAGTGATACTGTAGCTTTCACTATTGCATTCAGTGCAATGAGAGCTTTCAGACAATACCCATTTTGTTGTGGTTTGTATGACGTTGACCTAACTTAGACCATGATTCAAGATTTTACAATACACAATGGAATTTGATTTAATATCAACACAGTACAGTTCCAAGTAAAAGCAACTCTGTATCTCAAATTTTTTATTAAAAGCTGTCAATCTATGTATCATTTGAAAGCTCTTTTCATGCTGATTACAATCGCGGAAGTTTCGAATTTGTATGATAATTAATTAATGATTATCCTACAACAAGCAACAATATCTAGTTGATCCAATTAAAGGCCAAAAAAAGGCCGCAACCCCCCCTCCCCCCCCTCCCCCCATTATATTGGAGTCTGCGACGGTCAAGTGATACTGTAGTGTAATGAGAGCTTTCAGACAATACCAATTCTGTTGTGGTTTGTATAACGTTGACCTGACATGGACCATTATTGATAACTTGACAATAGTAATTTGGTTTAATATCAACATAGTACAGTTGCAAGTAAATCCAATTCTGTATCTCAAATTTCTCATGATACAAATTCGAAACTTTCACAATTGTAATCAGCATGAACAGAGCTTTCAAATGATACATAGAATGTCAGGTTATAATAAATCTATATCCTACAATAGGCAAGAATATCTGGCTGATCCAAAAAAAAGACCACAAAAAGGCCACAAAATAACCCTTTATATTATTGGAGTCTGCGATGGACAAGTGCTAATGTAGCTTTCATTATTGCATTTGGTGCAATGAGAGCTTTGGACAATACCCATTTTGTTGTGGTTTGTATGACGTTGACCTAACTTAGACCATGATTGAAGAGTTGACAATACACAATGTAATTTGGTTTAATATCAACACAGTACTGCATGCACATTCCAATTAAGTTAAAACAATTCTGTATCTCAAATTTTTTATTAAAACCTGACAATCTATGTATCATTTGAAAGCTCTTTTCATGCTGATTACAATGGCGGAAGTTTCGAATTTGTATGATAAATCTCTATCCTACAATAAGCAAGAATATCTAGTTGATCTAAAAAAGGTCCCAAAATGGCCGCAAAAAACCCTATTATATTGGAGTCTGCAAGAGTCAAGTTATACTGTATATAGCCTTCACTATTGCATTCAGTGTAATGAGAGCTTTCAAACAATACCCACTTTGTTGTGATTTGTATGACGTTGACCTGACTTGGACCACAATTGTAAATCTGATAATACAATATGAAATTATGTTTAATATTAACACTGTGACAGTGCTTTTCCAAGTAAAAGCAACTCTATATATATCTCAAAATTTTTATATAAACCTGACAATCTATGTATCATTTGAAATCTCTTTTCATGCTGATTACAATGGCAGAAGTTTTGAAATTGTGTGATAAATTACTATCTTGCAATAGGTGAAATATCTAGTTTATCCAAAAAAGAAGACCACAAAAAGTCCACAAAAAATCCATTGTATTGGAGCCTGCGAGGGTCAAGTGATACTGTAGCCTTACCTACTGACAATATACACTTAGACATTGTAATTTGTTTAATATCAACACTGTACGTACTGTTCCAAACAAAAGCAACTTGATCTGTATCTTTAATTTTTAAACCTGACAATCTATGTATCATTTGAAAGCTCTTTTCATGCTGATTACAATGGTCCCAGTTTTGAAATTGTATGATGAATCACTATCCTATAATAGGTGAAAATATCTATTGTTGATCCAAAAAACAGCGACAAAAAATTGCAATCTACGAGGGTCGAGTCAGTAATGAGTGACATTTAAGTGCCTATGTCTCTCCCACCCTTCCCAGCACAGGACCCTGAGGTTTGCTTATAAGCAAGAGACCTACTTCACAGATACGAGGTGTGTATATGATAGATCCGTACTTCTTCCAAGCCAGCTACAGGAATTAAGAACGTACGTGTTGGCTTTCAAATTTTAGGAAGAAAGAGATTGAAGAGAATGCTCATGTTCACTGAGACACTGAGAAGAAGCTCTTGTGACTGCTATGGGTAGCTACTGCATGTTAGTATCAAAATAAGAAATCTTTTTCTTAGTAATTGTGTATAGACCTTCCAAGATAGGGACACTGTATTATAAACCCCTCAATTAACAAAGGACGATTCTTATAATAGTTCCCAAAAATTCGAATTCCCTATTGACAAAATTAATAGAACCTCCGAGAAGAGGACAATCTCGATCTCTACAGAGGACAAACAAGCCAAATTTATAATATTGTTCCCAAGTGTCTTTGATCGGAGGTTTTACTGTACATCTCATTAGTTTGGGAAAATGATTAATTATGCCGCTCACTGTGTCAGATTATTATTCATGTCCATAAAGATACAGTCTGATTTATACTTTTGCTTTACCCACCCACACACCTAGAGATTAGATTCTGTTCTGCTCTCTGGCATACCCAGCCAAACCCAGGAATTCTCTCTCTGTGAGACCTACATGTATGCAGTACACTGTCCTGGGGGTATCCAGTGCTGCTACTGATGAATTATAGGATCTCTTAGGGTTCATGCAGTTCAAGAGCAAAGGAAGAATAATTATACCAGTGAGTGTCTGAGTGTATGTACTATGGGTGAAGGAATAGGTGTGGTCTGTGGGTATGTCTAATCTAATACAGTAGTTTCCACCAGGAAACTATTACATTCTATAGAATGGTTATACATAAGTTAAACTCTTGATTCTAGTTCACCAGCTCAAGATCTGCAGGGAGTGATATATAAGTTAATACTCTTCTGTTGTTCTCCCTTACAATTCCATTTTGGTGTGCTACAAACTTAAGTATGTAGTTTTGGGGGGCACTTTCTGTGTATATAGGATTCCACTTCGTTACAAGGCTGCATATATGACAGTGTATTTGGCCCACAATCTTTGCCAATGTCAGCAAGTTTAAAGTTCGCGCATGCGTTGAAAACGCACTGCGTCACGTGACCATACTGGCCTCAATTTTTGCTGGAACGAGTTGAGAGTGCGGTTTCGTGCAGAGAATTTGCACTCCTATTTTTGAACCAAATAGTAACCAAAATCGTGTCCTTTCTAGCAAATAACTTAAGGAAAGAGTTTCTTTCTAGCTAGAAAGTTGTTTTGCTCAAGTCTACCAAGTAGGAATGGACTTTCCTCAGAGCAGTATTTCGGTCAACTTCCCGCCTTCTATGTCAGATTCCGATTCTGACAGGTCGGGAAGGAACCCCCGGCCAATTCCGATACAGCCGACATACCCACCTGTTGCGGCGGCGGCGAGTGCTCACTACCCAATGGCCCTCGGCCTCCCGATGTACCAAGCACCCCCTCTTGGTTATCACTACCCAGGTATATATATACAAATAAACAAAAAAAGAAATATGTCGACTGAGGTTAGGTTCATTGAAGCGTGAGAGCCCGTGACTAACCTCGAGGTCAAGACCAGGCAGTCAAATGCCCCTTGCCTCATTACAGTTTGTTGAGTCGACAGAGGTTTAAACATACTCACTGAAGCGAAAGAGCCCGTGAGTTAAACCTCGAGGCCAAGACCAGGCACTAATGCCCCTTGCCTCATTGCATTTTAGGGAGAGGTTCACTGACTCATCGTAATGATGTGTAACCTCGAGGTCAAGACCAGGCAATGAATTGCCCCTTGCCTCACTAACTGAATCC